>VMDR010002281.1:0-95859 GCA_007922815.1 Macrotus californicus | reverse complement strand
GCTCAGGAACTTCTTCCCCAAACTCCCTGAACAAGTCGAAGGCCCCTGTCTTATCCCTTCATCATTCCACATATCTTTCACATGTAGAACGTGTTGCACCAGAATTTTACACTTACTAATTCTTCAATTGACATATGTTGCTGCACTGTGCCCTTTATCTGTTCTCTGTGCCACGGGGGCACACCACACGCCCCTTCTCACTCACCCTCTGTCTGCTGCACCCGGGAGAGGCTCTGGCATGCACCAGGGACTCAATAAGCGTTCGCTTACGGAATAAACAGTCAGTCAGTGGCTATCTATTCACAGAGAAATCTGGAATGTAGTTTTTTGTGGGGTTTAGAGAAACCTGAGCTGCTTTTATAATAATGTGGGGAATATTTTGAAGCAGCCAACAGCTGGGCAGGTGGGAGCAATGAAGAGGGAGGGGGCTGGGCAGGTGTTGGCCAAAAAGGCCTTTTAAAATCTGGACTGTTGGCATATTTGCATTTTGAATGTAAGCTCACTCTGTCCTTCTGAACCCTTACTAAAGTGTGCTAGCAGGGAAAGGCCTGTGTGCACGCATGTGTACACATGCGTGCATATGTGAGTGTGCATGTGCACAGGGCTGGGGAGCAGGACACGGGCTCTACCCGCTGTGTTTACCAACCATGATCAAGAGCTCAGTGGAGACGGGTAACTTCCTGTAACCAGAGATGAATGTATAAATATAAATCTCTCCTTTTCTTCCCCATCATGAAATTTGTAGAAATGTAAAGCAGACATTAGATTTTACTCAGTGAAGTGGAATTGAGATCTGAGACAATTTTCCGTAAGTGTGAAGGGTCAGGGTGTCCAGGGTGACAACTGTCTCCCCACTCGACTGTGGGGTCCCCGGAACAGAGGCCACAGCTCATTCATGTCTGTGTCACACCCTACGACTCATGCCATGCTTGGAATATAAACGTGCTCCATCGAATTGAAATTCTTTCATTTATTTCCTTGTTACAGTTTGCATCAAGGATTTCTGGTTTTGCCTTTTTTTAAATGGAAATAAGGAAGTCACAGGTATTACATTTTGATTGGTTTTCTTGGGAACATACAAGGCTTTATTCTGAAACTGCCCTAAGCAAACTTCCTGCACATGAAAGTAGGTTCCCTGTGTGAGGAAGCACCACAGCTGCTCACACTTGGCCCACAGGGCTGGGGACCGGGGGCTTGTGAACAGCACCCTCTGCACCTCCGTTTCAGCTCCTGTAGCTGCGGGGGCCCTGTGACACTGCTGGTCAACAACACCTACTGGGAGATGCCTGGGAGTTGTGAGTGTGTCTGTGCGTGTCTCTCTGCATGTGGGGTGGGGGATGCAGATTCGTTGTCATCCTTTGTCACTTCCTGCTTTCTGCCTGGACTGGGCAGGTGCTTCCAGAGGGACAGCAGGTGTCTGTGCTAAACAGGAGGGTGGTGTGCCAACATGGTGAAGGACTTGTGGGGCTCGGCCACCTATGACACCACAGACCGTTTCCCCAGGCCTGGGCCCCTTGCTGCGGAGGGACAGATACACAAACAGTCATGATGTTGTGCTCTCATGGCTCAGTGGTTAGTTCTCTTGATGTGAAGCTGAAAGGAAATCTACCCCCAAAATGCAGATTCCTGGGTTTGTTCCCAAGTATCCCAGCCCTTCCCCCAAGGTGCCACATGCTTTGGGACATCAGCGATGAGTCCTGATAGTAAATAATAAATAAAAAGGATAATAAATGAAAGAGACGAGGTTGAAATTTGATGACAGTTAATTCAGTACACACAAAACGTGAGAGACAGTGCTGTGAGGAATTTTCACTTTATTGTGATTAAATGGATTAGATTAAGTGACATTAATATTCACACGTGAAAAGGACCCTTCTGCCATCAGTGTGGGAAACGTGCTGGAGAGGGGAGGGAGACCAGAAAATTGTCATTCTCTGTGTTCCAGGTGGGAGACAAAGCTTAGGACTCCTGGGGAGGTGGAGGCAGGCCGTGAGAGCAGTGAGGGGGCGGGGATGTGAGGGTCATTTCCTGGTGGACTTGGCTGAGGTCATTGGTTCAGCATTTACTGAGCAGTTACTATGTGTTGGGCTCCTGAGCTGTGGACCCTGGTCAGAATTGTAAAATGATCAGATTTAAAGATGAGTAAGCACTATCCACACCCTTCCAGAAGCTCACAACCCAGCAGGTGCTAATCGTAAAGTCTCGGGGGCATTCTGCCAGTCAGGTCGGTGAAGGACAAGCCGTTCTAGAATGAGAGAGCCGGCGGGGACACACCCAGTCACTGAGGAGTCAAGAGCACGGAGACAGAAAGCTGGGGGTGGGGCTGGAAGAAAGAAAGAGGGGGCCTGGGGAGAGGTACAGATGAGGAGCTGCTGCCACCCTGGGGTGGAGCCCACAGCCCTATGTCCCCAGGACACCGAGTCCCCTTGGCTGCCATGTTGTACAGGGTGGACACTCTGGGGCCCACGCTCCCCCCTGTCCTTCTGGAAAACATTGCTGGTTCTGCTGGAGCTGACCATCAGTCACGTTGGAGCCCGGCTGTCTGCCGCTCTGGCTGCAAAACAAACAGCCCACACCCCAAGGGGAAGGCAAGGGCTCTCAGTCCTCCTGCTGCCTGCTCTCCACCCAGCGGGGCCTTCTGCTCAGGACCTGGGAGCATGGGAAAGGGGCCATGGGCCGAAGCAGAGGACAGGCCCAATGCCTGTGATGGCTGGTCACCCTCCACGAACTCCCATGGATGTGCTCCTGGGGGGCAACCTCTGCTTCTGCCGACCTGCTCCCGGATACCCTCATGTGCACCCCGGATGGCAGGCACAGATCCCTGTCACCGCCTGCATCTCTGGGCGGCATGAATTCTTGCAAAAGAATACAGTGATGGTGATGATAAAAATGGTGACACGTGACGTTTGTGGCATGGGCCCAGGGTGGGGAGCGGTCTCACAGATGTTGCTCGTCTCCAAACATGCCAAGGTGCATACACTAAACATGTACAGACTTTTGTACGCCAATCAGACCTCCATAAAGTGGTTTTATAAAAGCCAAAACTCCCAAATCCCTTCTGAGTACTCTCTATTTTAACATCTGTACTGTAAATTTAGCCAAATTCAACCTCCTTAGATAAAATTGCGGGAACAAGTGAAGGGACAACGAAAAGGAGACAGTTTGTCACCATACGTGATACACGTGATCCATGAAGGGGGTCTCGCGGTGTGGACGCTTCGTGCCTCAGCGACGCTCGTACTGTGTCCATGGAGCTGGTCCAGGGGGTCACAGGCAGTCGCAGGTGACACGTTCTCGTCGTGGGGACAGACTGGAGTTTGGCCTCGTTCACAGTGGTCTTGCTCTGCGCCCATGTGCTTGTCGCCAGTGGGCACGCTCGCTCACACATGTCCCCTGCGTGCATGCCTCGGAGAGGGACTGTGGCCAAGAACTCCTGGAAATAATCGTTTGTCTTTGGTGAGTGTTCCGACGTGCTGTGGAGATCTCTCCCACCGGCAGCGTGGCGGGTGTGCCTCCCCCGCATGCACTCGCCGCCCTTGGGTTAACGCGCTCCAGGAGGGGTGTGCGCGGCGTCGGCGTGGGGTCTGATGGGAGTTTCCCTGACGGAAAAGCGCACTGAAAACCTCTGACGTGTGCCCGCCACGTCTCTCGCTCGTTTTTCTAACTGAGTCAGCTGCTTTTGCTTGTTGGTTTATGCATCGATGTTCGGAATGTTTATGTGTTACAGAGGGTAGGAGTTTTCTGTCACATCATCAGTTGTAAGCATGTAACTGTGTGAACAGCTACGTGATTTCATAATAGAAGCTCTTTGTGTAACCCAGCTACTCCATTTTCCCGGTACGGTCAGCACTTGCAAATCTGCCTGTTTTCTCTCATTTCTGTCAGTATTTATTTCTCTGTTTTGAAACTATGTATGTAAACACTTGTATGTAAATACATAGAAACATATAAATGCATTTTATATAAATACAATTCTCTATAAGAAGTTCTATGTAAAATGCAATCACTGATACACACTTTATACACCATTTCATTGTTTTACCCGCCTTGTCCAAATCAATTGACCACGAATGTGGGGTCTATTTCAGACACGGCGTTCTGTCCTGTTGGTCTGCGTGTCTGTCCTTACTCAGGGCTTCGTGCCAGCACCTCTTGGCAGCGATGCTGTAGCCGCACAGTAGGGCTACAGATCGGGAAGCTTGAGTCCTGCAGCTTCATCCTCTGCTTACAGATCTCTTCGGCCGCTCTGGGGTTCCTGGGTTTCCATGTGAATGTCAGGGTCCGCTTGTCAGTCTCTGAACAATGGCAGCTGGGATTGTAACACACGTTTAGTCGCGTCTGTAGATCGGTTTGGGGAGTGTTGCTACCTTAACAGTAGTTAAGTCTCTGGTCTCTGGTCATGCGATGTCTTTTCATTTATTCAGATCTCCTTCAGTTTCTTTCAACAGCATTTTATAATTTTTAGAGTATAAACTTTTTTGCTAAATTTATTTATAATCATTTTATCCTTTCTGGATGCTATTGTAAATGGAACTGTTTTCTTAATTTTACTTTTGGACTCTTCATTACCAGCATATAGAAATACAGTTGATTTTGTGTACTGAAATTATTGAATGTGTTTATTGGCCCTGACATTTCATAATGAAATTTTTTAGGATTTTCTGTACCCACAAGGTCATGTCATCTACAAAGAGGCAATTTTACTTCTTTCTTTCCAATCAGGTTACCTTTTCGCTTCCACGTCTTGCCTGAGGGCCTTGGTCAGACTTCCAGTTCGAAGCTGAGCAGCCCAGGGGAGTAGGCTCTGGTCGGTGGGGAGCTGCCCAGGCTCCACCAGTCGGCCCAGCGGGGGCGGGGCCTCCACAGGTGCCCTTGCAGGTGACCGAGCTCCCTTCAACTCCTAGTTTGTGGTCTTTTTATTATAAAGGGGAGGGGGGTGGATTAGTCGTTTTTTTTTACATCTGTGGAGACACTTCTGATTTCTGCTTTTTATCCCATCAGTATGACTTTCAGATGCTGAAACCAACCTTGCATTCCACTCGGTTACTGTGGACAGTCCGTTTGTGCGTCAGCAGATCTGGTCCGCCACATTCTGCTTTCACATCTGGAGTGTGGGTGGCGTCTGTGTTAATGTTATAAGTGAGCGCAGTGAGACCCGTAGAAGTTCAGCACCTGTTCAGGGCCACACGATGAGGAAGTGTGGGGGAGGCTGAGGTCTGCCCGACGGCAGAGTCGTGTCTTTGTTTGTTCGTTCGTTCTTGACCCCCATGGTTTTAAGGAGAACGTGACGTTCTTAACTTCTAAAACTGCAAATCAGAATAATTATATTCCATATCATCATGACCTCTTGAGGATTTATTTTACCTCTACGGAGAAACATTTTCTCTATCACTGTCTTTAGGACAAAATGGATGCAAGATGGTTTGGGGGAAAAAGTCTAACATGACAAAAATATCCACCGAGCTCTCTGACCAGCTTCCCAGAAATAAAATACACAAAAGCTACGTAAGGAAAACATCAAACAGTTTCTGTACTACAGAGGAATACGTTATGTTGCATTGCAGAGAAGCCTGTTAGAATTTTGCAGATTTAATTCAGGTTCAGATGGAAAATCAGATTTTTGGGATGTGTGAGCTATATAAGAAAGATGCTCTTTAATTAAGACAGGTACATAGGAAAACGATAGGTGATATTTAGCGATTAGCCAGATATTTAAGTCACAAATAAAATAGCTACGTCGACATAAAAAGGGCTTCTTTGATGCGTCTGTCAGTTTGGGGCTATGAACTGTGTCATGCGGTCACTAATCAAAACAGTCCTTTTTTCGTTTTTTTTGTTTTTTCTTTTTGGCATTTCTCATGTTCTGCTTTGAATAAAACTTTCACAAAAAGCATTTGTTTGGCGTTATTTGAGTTAGTCAAGCCAGCCTCGCGTTTTTCCTGAATCCCTTCAGCATCTGGTGCAGTTCTGAGTGTATGTTAATCTGATTAAAATAAAGAGCAGATATAAAACTACTTTATAATTTCCAAAACACTATACAAATACATGTCAGTAATGATGAAAACGATAGTAGGGGCTTCAGTAAATATGTATTGAATTTAATGACTTCGATTATAATTCTCTTTTATTTTGCCAACTCTAACAATCTCAGCCACACATTGTACACATAACAGACCCTACAATTGGGTTTTTAATTATTTATTGAAGATGATGAATTTTAAAGAGGACATTTAGATGCCTATTGACTTAGAAATACCAGATTCTGTGTAAAAATACATATAAAAATTATGTAGAATGTTCTGGGCAATAAAGACTACCGTTGACAATGAGATACTTGACATGTTTGTTCTGAAGGTAAAAATCGACACTTCTGTAGGTACTGTTCAGAATAACTTTGAAATGAGTTGTTAAAGGAACAAACAATACTCACGTTGAATAGGTGGAAGAATGCAGCTGCGGCTCACAGACCTGGTGCCCCCAAGGTCAAGGTCGTGGTGCGCGGAACACATCGACGACAGGGAGAAGGTAGAACCAGCCAGCTGGCCCGGCCCCAGGTTCCCCGGCTTCTTCTGGTGCACACACAAGGGCTCCCCAAGTCTACTGACTCGGGGATGTACGGGTGCTTTTGGCAAAGAAGAGGGTGCACTGTCTGTGGCAAATTGCGTTATTTCCTTAGATTTTTTGGAAGGTCAGTACCTGGAAATCCCAGCTCGAATCCATGGCAGCATTATCATCCCAGACAGGAAGCCCCGAGCAGGACAGCTGCCCTGCTGGGGAACGCGATGCTCCCTCGGCGTCACCGGGAAGCAGCTCCCCTGCACCCTCGCCCTTGGCTCTCCTCTGCGGCTAGCTCAGCCCGCTTCCCAGGGTCACTGTCACGGGCGGCTGTCATCACAGGCATCACATCCAGACACGACAGTGGCCTCTGGAGGAGAAAGCCAACTCTTCTTTGGGTCTTCAGCGAAGTGAGACCACCACTTTCTTCTCAGGTTTGATTGGCCAGCATCGTGTCTCATGCTTCTGCCTAACCCCGCCCCCCACACCCACAGGGGAGGGAGGATGCCGTGGCTGGCTTGGCAGGAAGAGGCAGGTAGTGGGGCACCTGGCAGCAGCAGGGTCCCCCCAGTGAGAGAGCTGTGGGGCAGGATGCTGGGTGCACCCCACCAGCCACAGCTCTCCTGAAAGGCATGCAGCCTGATGGAGGAAGGGTCCTGTGTCTCCTCCCCACAAGAAACACTGATGTCATAGTTAAAATTTTTTTCCTTCTTGCTTGGAAGTTTGAGTCGGATGGACGACTTATCTGACCTTTAAGCTTTCAGGGAGAATAACCAAGTGTTGTAACGAACCGGAGCTTCAAAGCCAGAGCAGTTTTGTCTGTGGGCCGGACCCTCCAGGACGCCATCTGAGTGCTTCTGAGCCCCTCCCTCCCGTGTGTCCCCCGAGGCCTTTTCTGGTGGTGCCCACTGGTCTTCATGCGAAGTCTGCATGAAACATGGGACCTCAGCTGCTGGAATGGAGCCTTCCCTCCCCTGCAAGGTCACCAGCAGCTAAGCTGCAGCCGTTAGGATCGGTGGCACAAGCAGTCCTGGGACACGGGTGAGTGAGTCCCGGTCATAGGGCAGGATCCTCTTAAAGCCCAGAGGCCACTGAAAGGAGTGAAATCGCCAGAGTCGTTGTCAGGTGCCAAGCAGGTGCGAGGGAAACACCCAGGTCTCCCTCGGAGGCCCCTCGGCGGCTCGGGGGCGAAGACAGACTTGCACAGAGTGAGGAGTGGAAGAGTTGTGGGTGGCCCCTAAGTGGCACCCTCTTCATCTTCTAAGCTTATCTCGATCGGGCGTCATACCCAGAAGAAACTCGACTGGACGCCACACACGTGAGAGGTGGTCTCACTTAGGGACGGACTGGCCAAGAACATAACATCGAGTCACACGCCAACCTAGCTCCCCTTTGACACCTCCACTTCGTTCCGCTCCACTTGGCAGCTGCTCAGGTGTCTCTCCTGGTCATTCTGGCCTAGAAAGACCTGCCCGAGCACCTGCTATGGTTTTGCTGGAAGCTCACAGCCTCTGCGCTGCCCTCTCCTCCGCCCGCCTTCTCCAGCTGGGACCTCTGAACCTCAGCATTCGGGGCCAGGACATCTGTCACCATCAGAGAGGAGCCTGGGCATGGGGGTGCTGGCCCCCGCCCACCAGAAGTGGGTGAACATCGCCCGACGCCCTGGCCAGGGGCAGACACGACTGGCCTTGTCTGATGAAGAACCACCTGTAGGAACTCGCACCTTCCCTTGGGCTCCCACCTACGGCTCCCACAGCCTGTCGGTGCTCCCCCATCTCACGCCCTCTGAGCAGAGCACAACACCCCTCCTACCCAAGTGCTGACCAGGCCCGACCCTGCTTAGCTTCCCAGATCGGGCGAGGTCCTCGCATGCAGGGCAGTGTGGCCATAGACGCGGAGCACAGCATCCCTGTCAGAGCCCAGTCTTCTTCAACGGTCACAGACGGGGCTCACTTCTGTCTGTCTGTCTGTCTGCTACATGCACAGTCAGGCAGAAATCACAACAAGATGAACACACTCTGTCGACACCAGAGGAACCGAGTATTTGGATGCCCAAGAACTGGGGGCCAGCCTAAGAACACCAGACGTTAAGAAGAGGCACAGAGTCCTGCATGTGAGGACCCATGGAAGCATTGCATCAAATGGAATCAACTGGAAAGATCCACGGTAAGTCCTTTAAAAATACGAACTGTGCCCCTTGCTTAACCCTCTTGAGTGCTAAGCACAAGCGATAGGTGCCTGTCGGTCACATTGGAGGAGACAGAGAGAAGAGGCAGAAAAGGGAAGTGAAGAGTTCCGGCTGTGGGTTGAGCCTGGGGGCAGGGCGGCAGCGGGGCTCGCCCCCCCCCACCAAGGTGGGAACGCGGTGGCCCTTCGTCAGGCGAGGTAGAACTCTCAGACGCGTGCGCGCACACTCTGCTATCCTTCGGGTTACTTTACACTTCAAATGTATAATGTGGTTTAAACTACTGGTATTAATCTTGTTTCAGATGGAAGAAAGTTACACCCATGAGGGTAGAAAACAATTTCCAGCCTCCAGAAGCTTAACTGCTAATTCAGTTGGAAAAAGCCAATGGAAAGTTTAAGAAGAAATTTTTAAAAATCAAATAAAATTTAGAACATCACACAACAGTGAATGTTTTAACAGAAATGTCACAGAAAGAGGGGCAGCCTCCTGAAGGGGACGATGGTCCGTACCTCCTGGTGAGCGTACAGGTCACCCAGGACCGGGGGTCCCGTCAAGGGCTCATTTAGTCCCCACGGAACGAACCCCTCTGGGGAGCCAGGCCCCCACATTCCAGGCAAGGAAACCGGTAACATCAAGGGAGTGAACAAGAGGACAGAGCTGGGGGGCCAGTCTCCACCCACCTCCACCCCGAACGACGCCCCCTCATCTCAGGAAGCTTCTCGGTTTCCAGATGTAGCTATATTTCGGTGCTGCATGAACTCTACTCCTTCGGATGGCTGGGAAGATGTATTTATTAAGTTCACTGTTTTAAAGTTTCAGCTGAACACACATATACAAAGCACACAAAGCCTAAGGACACAATCCTGTGAACAAGACCCAAGTGACACCCTTCCCATCGGTCCCATGGGGTGGGCAGGGAGGGAAGGGATGGGACGGGCACACAGACCCATCTCTCACTGACAAGTGCAGAAGAAACAGACACGAGTGGAGCACTGACACCTGCCCTTCCCTGTACCAGTC
Organism: Macrotus californicus; assembly: GCA_007922815.1. Taxonomy (NCBI): domain Eukaryota; kingdom Metazoa; phylum Chordata; class Mammalia; order Chiroptera; family Phyllostomidae; genus Macrotus; species Macrotus californicus. Next base: position 86,096 of record VMDR010002281.1, on the reverse strand, counting down.
CCCGAGGGGCCGCCTGCTGCTCTGCTGCTGGGCACACCCCAGGTTGTGCGCCTGCTCTGCTGGGGCAGGACGTTTGGGAGGGTTCAGCCTGGGCCCAACACGTCCAGGTCTGTGAGCCTTCTCGCCCTTTTTGTTCTGATGGGCATCTGTCCCCGCTCCGTGGGGCGGTGGCTCTGCTGGTGTGTGTGCAGCGTGAGGCAGATTCTGCTTGTGTTCCAAAGTGTTTCCAAACTGCGCCAACACGGCGGTGGTTCTTTCATTCGCTTGTTCATGACATGAAATGCCACAATATAGTTGCTCCTCCTGCCTCTCCTGGCTCCAGCACCCGTGGGTGACCTCTGTGTGTACGTGTGCGTGGTCAGGAGGCTGGTGCTGCGTCACAAATTAGCTGGCATGCCCACAGTGCCTCCGTCGGCACGAGGGTTTCCGGTGGGTCCGCATCCTGACCTGTGGTCTTGGAGACAGTGGATTCCCACGCATGGCCCTGTTTCCTCGGGGGCTGCCTGGGAGGCGCCCTGTTGCGGCCACTCCCAGTGCAGACTCTGACCCCAGAGTCACTGGGCGGGACCTGAGTGTCACCCCTAGACTTTGAGCGCCTCTCTATCCCTCCACACGAAAAGGAAAGTGGGAATGGCAGCAGTGAACCCTCACAGAGCCACCATAGCGACAAATGAATTAGTGTGTGACCTCTGCAACACTAGCCAGTGTTTAACACATTTTATATGCCGTATAAAATTAAATTTTCTGTTGTTATTCTCTCGTTATCTCCACATTAATATTTTGGATATTACATAGTAAGTGCTCAATAAATGTGGGCTTAATATAATTACAACGCTATTTCTTAATTTATCACAGGTAGTCGTTATCCCTGGCTGGTGTGGCCCAGTGGGTTGAGAGCAGGCCTATGAACCAAAGGGTCACTGGTTCAATTCCCAGTCAGGGCACAGGCCTGGGTTGTGGGCCAAGTCCCCAGTAGTGGGCACATGAGAAGCAACCACACATGGATGTTTCTCTCCCTGTCTTTCTCCCTCCCTTCCTCTCTTTCTAAAAACAAATAAATCTTTTTAAAAAAGGTAGTCGTTATCTATGCAATGCATTTTATAATTGATGAGGGTGTAGCTGACTTGCATTGCTGTCCCTTTTCTCCGTTATTAAACTAGGGAAGATGGGTCACCTCCTGTATTGACTGCATGGTGCTCTAGATTCCGAGGACCACTGGGGGAACCCGCCACAGAGTGAGGTGCTGGAAGCAGCTGCTCATGCCATTGTGTGTGCACAGGGCCGGGGTTTGGGTGGCTGCCGGCAATCTCCGCGTGTCCCTGGCTCGCAGCAGCCGGACCCCCAGCTCTCCAGGTGTTCTCTGTCTCCATCTTCTCTTCTTATAGGGGCACCGGCCATATTGGACTCACCCTAATGTCCTCACTTCAGTTTGAGGGCTTCTCCAAAGATTCTACTTCCAATGAGGCCACCGACTCAGGTACCGGCGTCAGGATGGTGGGGGTCACGTATCAACCTGCACACAATTGTGTTTCTGTTCCGTGGCAGCTCGGGCAGACAGTGCTGCCTGCGTGGTTTGTCCTGTGTTTTTCTTGATTCCCCCGCCAGCCAGCAGCCGTGCCACGTGGTCTGCTCCAGCCAGTAACCAGTCCCTTCGTCTTCCTCGGTGCATCCTTTCCAGAGCTTCCCACCTTTCCCAGGTTGTGCGCCTTTTGTCAGATGCTCCCCGCCCTGCCACAACTGGTCCTCGGTTGCAGTCGGTGCTGCCTGTGTCTACCCCTGACCTTCCCGCCTGTGCTCCCCCGACCTTCCCATGACTTTCATTGTCTTCTGCGGGTAGAACGCCAGACAGTCAGATTTCCTAAGTGCTGGAATTTCTGAAAACTCTTTACTGTTGCAAATATCATTGAGCAAACTTCCTCAGTCATATTTCGTAGCCATTTGATAACCAGACCAGGTAGAAAATCCCACCTGGGGAGACGTGTCCCCTCCCAACTTTGGAGGGAGGCTTGTTGTCATCCAGCCCGCGGTGGCTTTCTCCCCAAGGCCGGAGCCTTTCCCACTCTCGGCTGCCTGCATCGAGGTGGATTTTCTCCTCTCCTGTGGAAGTCTCTTGTGGGCCAGCTTCCACCTTTTCCTGTGATTGACCGACGTGCACGATATACGTGTAATTTGGCTTTTCACGTCCCTAAATTTAATGGGTTTTTCTTACCCTTCGTGTGCCTTTCACAGCATGCTGCCCTAGTTTCATAGACACCATGTCTTTTCTTGTCGCTCTGAGATTTAGAATTAAAAGCGTACTTTCCATTTGGCATTACCTCTGTTTCCTCCGCCCTCACTTGTTTGGTTTCAGTGGCATTTTTTCCTTTCGTGTTGAAAACCATTTGCAAATGTTAAGAGGTGCCTGACTTTGTGTCTGTGAACATCTAACAAGCCCTGACAGGTGTGGCTCAGTGGGTTGCACGTCCACCCGCAAGTCAAGGTTGCCAGGTCGATTCCCAGGCAGGGCACATACCTCGGTTGTGGGTTTAGTCCTGTTTGGGGGCGTGCGCGAGGCAACTGATTGATGTTTCTCTCACGTCAATGTTTCTCTGCCTCTCTTCCTCTTTCTCTAAAAATAAATAAATACAATCTTTTCAAAAAACAATATACTGATGAGCTGGTTAGAAGCTCAGAATGCACGGATGAGACCCGGGGTCTGGCCAACATCATTGTGAGGGCCCGGCTCGGGGTGGGCGGAGGCGGAGGGCAGCCACTCATTGTAGGGCCCTGAATGCACATCGGTGGGGTCGGGTCTGTATGGTTTCTCCAGAAATAACCCTCCAGCCTTCTGCCTGGGCCTATGTGGCCGGGATACGTGTTCTCAAGATGAATAGCTAGGTGTCTTGGGGTCTGTCTCAAATATTGTGTTTAAAAGACCGCCCTGCTCTCGGGCCCTCCCCCTTCCTTGTACTGTGCGGCAAACTCACGTTCTGCCCTCTAGAGGTGCGGGTGGGGCGGGAGGAGGCTGGCGAGGGTCACCCTGAGTATGCGGTGCGGGGCGGGAGGGTGACGGAGGCGGCGGCTGCTCCGGGTGCAAGTGTGCAGCCCCTGGCCCATCTCGCCCCGCCGTGCGGCTGGTGCCCAGCAGCTCCCGAGGTGCAGGTGTTTGCCTGGCAAATCAGCGTGCTTCTCTTTGATGTCGCCTGTGCTGGAATTTTGTCTGTAGCTCCCTCCTTCCTGCTAAATAAATTATGACTTCCCCACCCACATTTTTTCATTTTTCATTTGTCCTTTATGTTACTATGAATTTAGAGATTTTTTTTCTAATTCCCTACCTTTAAGGAAGAGGAAGAAGAATATTTAAACACAAGTGGCCAACTCACTATCGTTAGCCACAAGACTCAACTAAAGGGTATAATTCGTAGTTTTTAAAAGTATATGTTTTTAATAAGACTGGTGTGTGCTTCAGTTCTTGGTGTGAGGCCAAACCCTACACTCTACCCATTTGTCCGGGGGCTCCCTTTGTTTCTGACACCTGTCCCCTGTCACCAGCCGCCACTTTCCTGTGCTGGTGACACGTGAGACATCCCTTAAAGTTTTTGTGTGTTTTCACATATGCTGGCTTCAGCTTCCGAGTCTTCTCTATTTTTAATACCTTTGTTTTGTTTCTCGGTATTAAAACTATACCTGTTCTCTTTACAAAGTTCACAAAATAGAGAAAAGCACAACAAAGATCATGAAACCACCCGCTTCCTACTCCATGGCTGTTTCCCAAACATTGCCACGTACACGGTCGCGATTTAAACGTAACATCGGGAACTTGCAGGCAAATATTATTGAGCAAACTTCCTGAGGCACGTGACGTTACACAGTAAACGCTTTCTCACTGCATTAAGTATTTTTGCAACATGATTTCTAATTTCTTATGAGTATTTTATCTTACAGAAATGCCACAAATTGTTTCTCTGAGCAGTTTGTCAACACTGGGTATTATGTCAATTTTGAGTGGTCTCATTCCAGCTCCAAACTGATTCTTCCTTTTCGTCTACACTTCTGGGGCGGCTTGTGGGTTCATTTTTCCCATCTCTGTTTTCTGAGCAAGTTGTTGGTTTTCTTGTTGGACTTTTCAGTGATTGTCCCACGTGTCCTGTGTCAGAGACACATCGGCTCAGGTTCGGAGCCTTCCAAGGTGTCTGCCAGAGTCTTGGACGCGGCTGTCCACTCTGGTCTCCTGCTGTGTGGCCTTCAGCCCGCAGGGCCGCCTCCTCTGCAGTGCCCTGCCGTGGGCAAGCCCGAGCTGTCCGTCCTGCTCAGCAGCGCTTCCCGAGTCGGGGGTGCGCCCACCGCTCGAAGAGAGCCACAGCCTGTCTCTCCACGCCTTCGATCCTCTTTGCCCTCCAGACCTGTTCATTTTCACTCCCGAAGCAGGTATCACTTCCGAACATATTATATAATTCACATTTTTGTTTTACCTGCTTTTTAAATCGCCCCCTCTGCATGGGAATGTAACCTCCATGAAGACAGGAATCTTTGTTTCAGTCACTGACACACCTGAGCACACAGAACCGTGTCCGTCGCCTCCCAGAGCCTGGCACTTCTTTTTGGGAGAAGCAATTGTGTTCTCGCCGTTGCCGTGGCCCAGCTGGGCAGAGTGTCTAGACCAAAGGTCACGGGTTCGATTCCTGGTCGGGGCACCTACCCAGGGTGCGGGTCCATTCCCCAGTGGGGCACATACAGGAGGCAACCGATTTATGTTTCTCTCTCTCTCTCTCTCTCTCTCTCTCTCTCTCTCCTTTCCTCTCTGTCACTAAAATCAATGAAAAAAATCCTTGGGTGAGGATAAAAAATACCCAACACACTGCATTCTTTATATCTTCCTCTTACTTAATAAATTGTCACTGAGCCCTGACCAGGAATGAGTTGGTATGGCCACGTGCTCACGGTGCTCCTGGGAGGGGAAGGGACAAGCCAGCATCAGGAACTGGCGGGAGCTGAGGGAAGGACCGGCGGGGAGAGCACTAGGCAGGTCCTCAGAGGGGCCACAGAGGGGCCATGGAGGGGAGCGTTTGGCGGCACAGCTTGTGACAGAGTCCAAGTGGTGAGCCTCCGGGGGCGAGGCGGTTAGGCCCGGGAGCAGGAGTGCAGGAAGCCGCCCCGGGGAGGACTCTTCTCCCAGGGAGCAGGGTGGGGGAGACGCCGAAGTCACAACCTCAGGTGCATTTTCAAAGGCCACTGACGTGTGTGGGGGAGGAAGTGGAACAGAAGCTGGAGACAGGAGGCCACCTGCACGGTGCCACTGCGGCCGAGGCGAGGGGCGACAGGGCCAAGCGGTGGCACGGCCATCAGGAGAGTGTTTCACGAACATGCACAGCCGAGCTGCCAGGACGTGGTGGCCAGGTGCCCAGAAAATAGGCTGCAAAGGGAGAAGGGGACAGATCAGGAAGATAAAGATTAACATTGTAATGTGCTCACAGTGACTGACAGTGTCAAGGTCTGTCCAGAAGGTGTCCAGCCATGCCCTGTGAAAACCAGAGACACTTACTGCAGAAGATACAAATACAAGAAACATTGTACAGGGGACAGTGATGCCTCAGTCCCTTCCAAGCAGGCACCTTGGGACCTCACAGTTCTCCCAATTGCCATCAGCCACCCCATTGTATTTTCCTGAATCTCATCAATGGTCTGAAATCTCTTCCCTTTCAAAGGTGATTTTAGTTTTGGGAAAAGCTAGAAGTCACAGGGCTCCAAATCTGGGCTGTGGGGGGCTGAGTCTCCTGGGCGATTTGATGTTTCACCAAAAAACTCTGCACAAAGATGTGGTGCATGAGCAGGTGCGTTGTCCTGATGAAGCTGCCCATCACCAGTGGCCCGCAGCTGTGGCCTTCTGAATCATCCGAATAGTTTCCACAGAGGGATATTCAAGGTTAAATCAAAACATGATGTGGGTGCGTTGCTCCACTCAGTCATTTTGAATGTGACGGCCACACAGCACACACGCTCACTCAGTGGTGTCTACTGCCCACTGACTAGTACAGTGAAGTCGTCATTGTTCACGTCTGTTTATTCCAGGCCACTCTTTTTGGCTGCCAGGTCACCTCGATGTCACACAAACCATTCTTATGACATTAACAAGGACAGACTTTTTCCAGACAGAGCCCGTATGTCCAGGGGAAGGGGACTTGCGGGCAGCCAAGAGGGCGGCTCTCCAACGTTGTAGCTTGAACTGAAGGGGATGCTTGGGATGTGTGGCCACAGGTGGTGACTGAAGCTGTGGATGATGCAGTGGCCCATGATGTATATAAATTACGAGAAACTATAAAAAATTGAAAGTCATCTTAAGAATACCAGCAATTTGTTGGCAAAGAAAGTGGAGGGGACAGAGAGAAGGAGGCATCCTGTGACAACGAGGGTCTAGAAAGAAAAGAGGGGAACCAAGAATGAGACAAAAAAGGCCATCAGAGTGAGGGAGAGGGGACAGCCCCCGGGTCGTCGTGACCTGGGGAGGAAGTCACGGAGATGCGGTGTCATTTTGTTGTGACTTTCGGTGACTCGAGCATTTCTGATGAAGAGGGACAGCAAGGAGAGCAGGGGAAGCAGAAAGGACTCGGTGACCCTTTTCTTCTCCACTTTAAGGGAAAATGTCACATCTCAGAGATGTGACGTGTCTGGTGCAGGACCTTGTGCTCAGACAGGCTCAGCATCCTGTCAGCACCTGCCCCTGCCGCTGGGTGGCCCCTCGGGTTGGGGTTCGGAGAATAAACTGCTGCTTCCCAGAACCCCCCTCACACACTTGCTTCAATTGTGTTTTATAAACAAACCGTACTGAGCTTAGAGTGATCCAGCCTTGTTGGAAAGGACTGGCTGGCACCCGACCTTTTCTGCAGGACCCCGCTCTTTCTCCTGGATCTGCCGCATGGCTGGGACACCTGGCTGTGGGGCTGGCAGCCAGGCAGGGACACTGCCCTCCCCTCTGCTGCTGGGAGACACGGCGTGCTGCAGCCGCCAGGAGCACCGAAGTGATGGGGAAGGAGTCACCTCCCCAGCGGCTGACAGGCATGACCCAAATCCAGCTCGAGAGGAATTTAGAATGGAGCTGCTCTTCCAACGCCCTTGTCGAGCTCCCAAAGTCTCTGCCAGCCTCTCCTCCTGTCACTGTGACGGTCCCTTTGGCAGCATCAGTGTCAGCGGCCTGAAGACGCAGCGCCAGCCGAGCTGTCTTCTGTTTCCATTCAGCCTGCGCCCCGCTGTGGACACGACCAAGGGCTCTCCCACCCCCGTGGCCCACCCCCCTGTGACCCACTCCCCCTGTGACCCCGCTGCGAGGTTGGCTGTCGGACCACCTCCACTCTGAATGCACAATAAATACCAGGGATGCTGCAGGGAGCTGAGGATGAAGCTGCCAGGAGGGCCTCTGGGGACGTTTGCTAACGCAGCTCAGGCTCCGAGCTGCATGCTTTAGTGAGACTGACCCATCTCGCCCTCCAGGCTTGCACAGGGCGCATGGGGACAGGAGAGGGGACGAGGCCCACACTCCGGTCAGGGGGTGGCTGGATTCATGGGGCAGCCTGGCCTCTGAGCCTCGGCGCCAGCCCGCAGCTCAGGACCAGAGCAAGGGCCAACGTGCACAGCACCCCGGGGACCTCGTGTGCCTGTGAGCGCACCCCTGCCTCTCAGGCGGCCCTTCATCTCTACCTTCCCTACACAAACCCACGCCTCGTGACAGCGCGGCTCACAGAAATCCCCTGTCATTCCCTCCACCCCAACCGATGACAGCAAAGGTAGCTGTTTAAAAGCTTCTCCATAGGGCAAGGGGTGGGGACAGTGTGTTCGTGAAGAATCTAGTCTGGGATGAAAGCCTCCGAGCGCGCAGCCCTGCCTGACGGGTGCAGACAGACAGCGGGAGGGATTTCGGACACAAGCGGCGAGCCTGCACACGCCCAGGTGCTCCCGCAGCCCCGCTCCGTGACTGGGCTGTCACAGCCCCAGATTCTTGTCTGAGCATTAATTTGTATTTAAGACTCATGAAGCCGGTGTTAATGATTTATTTCATTCTGTAATTAGACATTATAATTAGATTATCTCCATCAGACTTTTAACTTTCCTTTAATAAGAAAATGCTCAATAAATAAAGATATGCATTTATCAAATTATAACACATCATTTGAGCTAGGTTATAAATCTCGTTTGGAAATAATTGAACAATAACCTAATGATGGTGTGGTGTTTTTGTTTTGCTGGGAGCACATATTTTCCAGCTTGTCAGCGTGCCCCAGCGGGACGGGGGGCTTTGTGAAGTGACAGAACTTCCTCATGGCATGAAATTCTGGCATTCGGCACTCAGAGGGAAATTTAGGGGACAGGACCCCGGTTCGCTCACTGAAGGCCGTGCGAGAGGGCTGTGCCTCTGAGTCCCTGTGGAAGGAGACGCGTGCGACCACCTGGAAGGAGAAGCAACACTTCGCTTTGTCCCTGATTTCTGTTTGACTTCAGCTCTGTGTGCATACAAACCAGCTCAAGAGGCAGGAGAAGGGGGGAGGAGCTGCACCCCTTTACACGAGATATTCAGATAATTCTGCTTAACGAGAGATTGAATCTGTTTGCTTTGCTTTTAGCTGAGCAAAATTTCGAGGTTGATAACACGGACCATGTGAAAAACATACCAGGGAATGGAGTGGCTCTCGGCTCAGCCAGCGCGTGGCGCTGTGGGTGACGCCAGCCCCTCTGTCCCAGTCCCACGCAAGCTGCCCCCAGCCCCACTTGCCTGAGCTCTCCAGCGGGGAGAGGGGAGGAGAGTTTCCACTCGGGAGTGCTCCCCACGGTTCAGGCCTGCGTTCTTGTCAAAGAAATGAGGACCGCATTTTCTTCAATGTGAATGTGGACATATGGCCTGACACATGCTCTGAAAATGGGGCAGCATATTTGAGATCAGCTCGTCCCAGTCGGTCCAGGACATATGGGCGCCACTCAGAGTGCCTCTGAGCCTGAGTGTCTCGCTCTGTCTGCAGCCCGGCGGCCCCCGTCTCCGGCCTCGCTCCCCAACGCAGGCTCACCCAGAGCACGTCGCCCCGGCTTCAGACCCGAGTGCTGGGTGGCCCGGGCCGCAGAGTGAACACATCACCACCCACTTCTGCAAAGGGAAAACATAGTGCATTTCATCGAAAGTATTGTTTTCCATGTTCTTAGAGGAATCTCACAAGGCTTTCATATTGACTCATGTTTTCAGTCGTGGGACTTTGGGCAAGAAGTGACCAGCGACAATGGGCCCTGCCGGCCATACGAACTAAAGCAGGCAGAGCCCACCGCGAGAATGAGGCCAAGGGGCTGCGGGCACAGCGGGGTGGGACCTGGCCGCAGAACACAGGCAGGAAGGGGAACGTTAAACCTGGGGAGTGGAATGTGGCACCAAAAAGACGGTGGGTGACCCTGAGTCAGGACAGCCCAGCTCTCTGGACCTGAGACCATCACAGGCATACTCGGTGTGACACAGCCCCCGGTCCACAGGGCCGGCACACGTCACCCGGACAGGTGTGGGCCTCATGGACCTTGCACCCGGGGAAGGGAGGGAAGGGCAAGGAGGCCAAGGGGGCCAGCCTCCCTGTGTGACAGGTTAGAAGGTGTAGTGGGCCACACAGATCGGTGTAGCGTCACTCAGAAGACATGATACAATGAAGCTGAGTGACCTTGGCTAAGCTGGTGCACCCTGTGAAGTCACTGCTGTCAGACTGGGACCGTGTGCTCCGCAATGTCCCCGCCCAATCAGTTCTCCGTCCGCTCCACCCCCCTCACTCACTGGGGTGCCTCAGCTGGCTGCTGGCAGGGCCTGGGCCATGTCCCCCTCCCCTCTGGACCCACCCATTCAACCCGCCCACCTCTGCTCTCGAAGCCCTTTCCACCCCGCAGAGCACAGGGCTGCCTGTCCGGCTCGTCCTTCCCGGAAGGACCGGTGTTGGTGATGTCACTGAGATGCGGGCTCCTCGGCCCGAGCTTCCGGAGAGGACAGGCCCCCATTCCAGACACGAGCCACACGGCTGTGGCCTCGGGCCTCCGATTGCCAAATGACCAGTTCACCAAAAGCCAAGCAACTGAAAATCAGTTCGACAGGTGACCAACCCACTAAACAGGTCGTTCCCTAGGAGCCAACATGAGGACAGGCTGAGGAATTTCTGCCTGAGTCTGTTCGGCCCTGCTACGTCCCCCTGCTCCTGCCCAGCCAGTCCCTAGAGCCCTCAGAAGTCCCAACAGGAGCCTCGCCTACATTGGCTTGTGGGTGCCCTGTGGCTGTGTGGACAGAGCCAGGGCCAGCGGGGTTGGGGACTGATCCCGCACGTAGACCATCTCCAACCCCAACGTTCCTGCGACATAGCAGCAGCCCTGCCTCTTCCAAATAAATACCACGCTGCTACAAAGAGTTAATAACTTTGAGGTTGAGAAATCTGATGCCAACCTGACTTTTGTGACTTTGTACCTCTTCTTTCTTCTCTAGAGGCTTTTCAGGCTGCCTTATGTTACATTGTATGTTCTTCCCTCTCGCTTGCTTATGTCTAGGGAGGTCCTCGGTGTTTTCTCCTCCTACCCAGCTGCGCACACTTCAGGGTCTTTCAGTCTGACATCCTGCATCTTTTTTCATTTGGTGTCGTTTTTATTTTAGAAAATCTATCATCTTAAATTCTGCAAACATTCCTCCCTTCCACATTTCCTGTCTGAGACATCCTCACCCCGATATACGTCCTGTCTCTGGCGTTCCGCTTCTCTTGTCTTTAACCTCAGACCCCAGCAGTGCCTTCGAGGGCAGTCCTTCTGGGTCCGTATTTCCCCTGAGGGGCCTCCTTCCTCCGGCCCATCCTACCTGCTCCTAACCACGCGTGTGAGCATAACATGCAGACAGAAACGCAGTCAGGTCAGAGGGCAGGTCAGTGACCCTGAGCGAAGCCCCACGTCCCTTCTCCACGGCAGCTCCAGGGTGGGTGACGGGCCCCAAGGGGAAGCTCTGTTTCATGGGTTTTTTGGTCATGGAGTAGCTTTCTTCTCTCACATCCCTTTCAGATATTTTTCCCATTTCTTTTTTTCTTAGTGATTTGCAGATTTTTGTTTGTTTTCTGGGTGTTACCACTTCCCTAGTTATAGGTATTGGAAGCATCTTCTCCGATTCTGTCGTTTATCTTTCACGCAGTGAACGGTGCCTTTGAGGAGCAGAAGTTTCTTGTTTTAATGCAGTTGAATGGATCCACGTTTTCCTTCAGGGCTGGTGCATCTGCTGACGTCTCTCAGCTGCCCGACTTACCCGAAGTCATGAATAGTCTCCCGCATCGCATTTCGGATTTCCTTTCACCGGTGGAAATGATGTGTATGGGTGGGGGGGCAGGGAGTATTAGGGGAAAGGCTAATTTTTATGTATTTTCAAATTGTCCTACAAATATTTTTGGAGATGCTGTTCTTTCTACACATACTCTCTGTCATAAAGCAAATGCCCGTATTTGCATACATTTGCTTCTAAACTTTCCATTCTGTTCTCCGCTATATCCGTCTGTGTCTGCACCAGCTTCATTTTTCTGGTTATTGTGGCTTCAAAATCAGCCCTGATACTTCCAGAGTCCCCTCCTGACCGTATTGTGGCTTCAAAATCAGCCCTGATACTTCCAGAGTCCCCTCCTGACCGTCTTCAAAGTGCACCGTCCCCTCCTGACCTAATGGAATCCCCCTCAGGGTCGCATTACGCTCTGAAGACTCACACACAGCTGTTGGTGTTTTGAGATGACATTAAATATCTGGTAAATTTGGAGAAGACTAATATCTCAGCTACATAGAAGCTTTCAAGTCATGGACATGACATATCTTCACCTACTAGGGGGGACCAAAAAATCCAACATTTACTTGTAAAAAGTTGTGTTTTTGTTCTTATATTAGTTTAAACTTCAGTCACCTTTAAAGTACTCTCCATTTACCCATCAAAACTTTTTCTGCAGCTCAAAATGGTTTTTGAATGCATCAATTTTGATACCTTTTAGTGCTTCTGCTGTTTTTTCCCCTTTGAGGACCTTTTTATTTTAATCCAGGGAAACAAACAAACAAAAAAGTCACTCAGGGCAAGATCGGGTGAATAGAGAGGGTAGGGCTCGAGGATCATACTGGTTTGGGTCAAAAACTGCTGAACACACAGCGTGGCGTGGGCAGGTGCACCCATAAATCACCCTTCAGGAAATGAGCAAACACATTGAAAGAGTCTTCAAAAAAATAACTCACTGAAGCCAAACGCAGCCTCTCACAACAATGCCAGCTGGTCCACTAATGCAGATGGGTCCCTCGAACACTCACCTAGTTGGGGGAGCCTGTCCTACAAGGGACCTGCCCGCCAGGAGATCATTCCAGTTCTTTTGGGGTCCTCCCTCATAGTTGCCACTTTTTAATTGCCTACCAATAAATTTTATAATCTTATCTATAGAATTTTTCTGCATCTCAAGTTAGATTTATTTTAATAAACATTTTTAATGTTTTTGGTGCTATTTTAGAAGATATCTTTTTCAGTTTGTATATTTATTTTGCTGGCTAAAATTTAATTAATTTTATATGGGATTTTATTTCAGCAACTCACTAGCCTAACGTTTTGTTACAAGTTGTGAGGAGAGTCTCTGGGATTTTCTATGCACACGGTCACAGCGACAGGAAATAATATTGTGTCTTTCCCGCATATATCATATCTTCCACTTCTTTTTCTTGCCTTATCTTGGCTGGAATTCCTAGCAGGATGTTGAACACAAGTTGTGATAGGCAGGAAATCAATCCCACTTCTGGTCTCAAACGTCTGTGCTCATGGATTCACGTGTGGCAGCCAACAGCCCAGCCGCTGCTCCCTGGACTAATTGCATGCAGGGAGATGAGTGGTTTTCCCCAGTCAGCACCCCAGGGAGCCACTCCGTCCTGTTGCTGTGCAGGCCAGGCCTCTGCAGTCAGGGCTTATCTCCGTGCTGCCTGAATTGGCGTGCTCGGCGTCCCCATGGTCTCAGACTTGGAGCAGCCTGAGATCGGCGAGCAGATTGCGCCATAAACTCAGTTCCCATAAGCTGCCCCCACTCCCCCTGCCCCTGGCCTCTGGCTCTGTGCTCTGCCCACATCCTCTACGTTAACCTACTTTTGCTCTCTGTCCTCCGATCTCAAAGGTCAAGGCCGCTTCACAGTCTCTTAGTCCACCAGCGCTCGGTGACTGGACACAGCGTGGGCTCCTCGGCAGACTTGCTCCGACGCCCACACCCATCCAGGACAGGCGTGGACCCACCTGGCTTCCCCCTCCCACCACGCCTAGGACAACAGGGCCTCCTGGACTTCCTGCGGCTCCTCCCCAGGACAGTGCAGGCCGGGGTGAACTCTGTCTCCCCATAGCTCCCACGACTTTGGCACACCCCCAGCTTCGACACGGCCGTGCCCACCACAGGTTACTCTTCTCGTTGTCCCTGCCCCAGTGCAGCCGCGTGGTTCCCCGTGCTGGCGGGGTTCCGCCCGTCTATGCTGCCACCTTGCTGACGGGGCACCTACCTTCCACAGAAGCTGTCATATTTTTAGTCAAAACTGTGACACGAAATTGAGGTGTGTTCATGAATCAGCACCCACAAGCCTCACTGTGTCTGGACTCCTTGCTCCGTCTCCCCGAGCCTTCACGGGGCAGCTCGTACAGGACACCAAGAGGGCCTGCCACCGTCCTGGCCCCTGGGGTGTCTCTCCAGGAAGCGTGGCAATGACCAGAGCAGCAGAGACGATGGCATGTGCAGCGAGCTACCTAGCCGCCATCTTGCTCCAGGTGGCACGTGGCTCCGACACTGCCTCCTTCTACCTAAGCGCTCCCCTCCTGTGGCCTCAGGCCTGCAGCCCAGAGAGAGGCAGGGGTGAGGGGAGAAGAGGGTGCTGCCTCCCGAGGATGGTTGGCAGGGGACTCATCCTGCCAAGGGCTCTGTCGTCACCGATGAGCGTCTGCCTCCGTCGTGGACTGCACGCCCCATGAGGCCGGCGCCTGGTTTTGCTCCCCGTTCCGGGGCTCCTTGGCCTCTGACCAGCATGGCCCATGGGAGCCAAGAGTGAATTAACTGGTGAGTCCACGATTCTTGAGAATGCTCATTTGTTAAAGATGAAGGCAGTTGTCTCCACGGGAACCACCCTCTCTTCCTTCCCCTCCTCCTCCCCTGGCAGGAGTCATCTGGGAGGGCTGCGGGGAGCAGGCCACGCGTCCTTCCCAGCGGTGGGCAGTGACTGCCCAGTCAGAGGGCCCTCCCAGGAAGATGTAGAGGCTCCCCCAGGTGCAAAATGGCTGTGTTGGGGACCCATCGCTGCTTTCCCTTCCTTGAAACCTTTTCTAAAAGAGCGTCACAGGGACATCGGGCTGTGGTTCCTGGGCACCTGGAATGCGATCGCTGCTCTGACGATTCACCGTCAGCTCTAGCAGCTTTCTAGAAGACTCGGCGAACGTGCTTTCCTCTGTGAAGAAGCATTGGTACAAAAACCGAGCCATCACACTGCCGAAAACCAGGCGTGAGCGGTTATGTGCGGGTGCAGCGTGCTTGGCACTGGGAGGCCGTCTGAAGAAAGTTAGGCATCCTCTCCGCCCCCCGGCCTGTCTCACTGGAACCCCCAGCAGCGCCTCTGGGTCCGGAAAGCTGAAGCCCGGGATGAGGACCCCGGAGTGGGCCCCTTTGAAGGACATGGGAACATCAGTCTGGGAAAAGCCAGGACTGCTACCCTCCCCTTCACCGTGGATTTCAGGCTCTTTGACAATCAGTGGACAACACGTGCGTTGTATGGTTCAGGGCAAGTTCACTGGCTAATAAAGGTCACCAACCAGCCGGGATTTAATTATACAAGGAACGCTGGCTTAGCTTATCCTTCCGAGACCTCCTGGATGACAGAGAAATTAGCCTGGTCCCAGTGACTGGTCAGTCTGCGGACAATTCTGTGTGGTGCCCTCGTGGGCTTGAGCTTTTCTGAAATAACCCAGGACGTTCCACGAAAGCCAAGAGTTACTGCGATAAGTTCTAATCCTGTGCAGGGTTTATTGCCTTTTGAGAAAAGCACCTTTTGCATGCTGGAAGGAACGTTAGGGACCACGAACCAGACCTCTCTCTTGCAGTTGGGGGAGCCAGGCTGGAGAGTCCCCCGCGCTGGACCGGTCTGTGGCTGGTCCGAGGCAGGCACTTGCTGAGGGGACGCTTGGTTCATCACTTGCTGCTGGATCCTTCCGTGCGGGGCCTTGGGGCCGTGGTGAGGGACATGCACGGTACAAACACATCGATGCCCCATCTCATCCACTCGGGAGCTGATGGCTTGGTAGTTAGGAAAACAGGAAACAAAGTGTCACAGACGGCACATACATTCCAAAGTCTGTCAACAAGAGTCTTTTCGCGTGAAGTGCAGCCCCCGTGGAGTCAGGGCCCTGCAGAGCAGGAGCGCCCGGCGGGCGGGACCTGTGCACTGCGGTCCTTGGGGGCTGGGTTCCCGACACCCAAAGCCCTAGCTTCCGATTGTAAATGTACTTTCAAGTTTCTCCCACTCAGCAGAAACACCCTGAGCTCCGGCTGTGTGCGCCTCGCTCGCCTAGGTCTGCCCACGATCTTCCCAGTGCACAGAACTACGTCAGTTCATTATTTGATTTGATTTTTAAATGTTTAAACAGGGGTGCACCTCTAGGAAAACACAATTTGATTTTGGTTTTTGATGTGCAAACATACACATACGCACATTGCTGGGGTTTTTGCTAATATTTTATTGCCAGCTTTTTAATCTCCTTTCCTTAGGAAGATGGGACCCTTTCACACAGTCTTCCTTTTCTAAGTCAACCCTATGCTGGCTTCACAAAGTGATCTGCGATAATTCTCTGTGTTTACACATTCTGGACGGTCTGGGATGAATGTGGGATTACTTGCTGCTTGCAAGTCGGTCATGACTCACGTGTAAAATATCTGGTGCTGGAGATTCTTCGTGGGAGGCGCGTTACTGACCCAGCTTTTTAATGCACGTAGGCCTGGTCTAGTTCTCTCTTTCTACTGAAGGAGACTTTTGGAATCATATTTTTCTAGGAATCCAGCCATTTCATTGAAGTCTTCGAGTTTCTTGGCGTAGAGCTGTTTATATTCTTATCTCCTAATCTCTTTAGATTTTGTTTGGGGGCATATTTCGATTCCTAGTCTTATTTAATCTCTGCTTTATCTGTTTTCTGAATCAGTCATACAAGAAGGTTTTCAAATGTTTTCCTTTTTGTAAGCTTTTGGATCTTAATTTCTATTATGGACTTCTTTATTTTGTGAATATTTCTTCTTTCCTTTTCCTTTCTTTGTGTTTCTTCTATTATTTTTACCCTCATTAATTTAGAGTCCAGCTCACCAATCCTGAACCTGCTTCTCCTCCGATAGTGGCAGGTACGGCTGACCCTCCCTGGGGGCGCTGCTGGCCGCCAGCCCCAGGTAGCACCCGCTGCGCTCCCTGCGCCCTGTGCCTGGGGAGCTGTGGAAACCAGAGCTCAAGGTCCCCGGGTCAGCAAGTCGGGAGAAGAAGGTTCCTGCTACACCTGCTTGTAGTTTCTCGATACGTCTTACTTCCCGGCTGAAGGACAGCATTAGAGTGGTGTTTTCGATATGTTTCTCAGTGTTTGGGGCTGATTTCAGGGAAAGTCGGGGTGTGAGCCCCCGCACCCCCACCCCCCGCCTTGGAGGGGCACTGTCTTGCCTCGGCCTTTGATGCTGAAGAGCTCTGAGCCCACCGGGCTTCCTGCCTTCACGTGAAGGACTTTCCTCTTTCTGGCTCTTCAGCAAAACTCCAGAGCCCAACTTTGGGGAACCGATGATGTTACTTAGCTGATTTAAAACGTGGTATCTAAGTGTTTAGGTCACTGTCCCTGGGCCGATGACAAACTTCTGGCTTTCAGAACTGGCCATCAGGTCAAAATCCAGCTGTCATTGGCCAGTGAGCCCTGAAGACCTCGTGGGAGGCAGACCCAGTCCTCACCCACGACCCCCGCTGGGTGGGACTTAACACGAGGCAAACACAGAAAGGGCAAGGCCTGGCTTCCTCGGTCGGAGGAATCTCCTGCCCCTGCACACACAGGCAGGGGCAGCCGCTCGGGCGGCCGCTCTGTGCTTCTCCCCGCCGAGGTCTGCGAAGCTCGGTCTCCCTCCAGCCCAGACACTGGGCTGCCCTGATGCCACAGCCCAGCAGTGACAACAGCGATTCACCCAGTGCCAGGGCCGGGGAGCCCAGGGTGGGGGCTCTGCACTCGGCACCCTGCCTCCCACAGCAAAGGGAGCCACGCTTCACTTTCGAGGGGAAGCTCGGGGAGCTTGTGAGCCTCGGAACAGTTTTGAGTGCGCCTTCTTTAGCCTTCCTTGTCTTGGGACGGCTGGGTGGTGATGATGAGCTAATACTATTGACAGTTTGTGCACAAGAGAACGAGGCTTGAGGACAGGAAATGACATGTCCAAGATCATGCAGCTGCTACAGCAAAAACCTCTCTCTCGGATCCTGGATCCCGTTCACTTTTCTACACACGTCACTGGAGGCTGTTTCTTATCAGCCCTTGCCGTCTGCAGTTTCCATGTGTCTCTGGTCCCAGCCGTAGACACATCCAGTCTGCCTATTAAGCTCAGGCTTTGATAACGGGCTATCTGGTTACAGCCTCAGCCCATCCATTATGACCGGGAAGCCGTGGCTCCGGGAACAAGTGGGCACCTGGACAGCGGCCAGACCCCCAGGGCCCTGCGGACCAGGCTTGCGGCTCGATCTTCATCCTACAAGCAGTGGGAAGCTGGTGCAGGCTTTGGACACAGGCCGCTTGCTTGGCTCTGCTGCATATCACTCCCATCGCCGCGTGTCCAGCGGCTCACAGGGGCGGGAAGCCCTCCGAAGGAGGCAGGGTGCGGGCAGGTGACAGCCACAGCGAGGGGCTGGCAGTGGGGGTGGGGGACCAGAGAAGGGTTTGCAGCCCCCTCGGGGGCCGGAGAGGACAAGGCGTTCTCTTCTCTGTCGGTTCCCCAGTAGGGAACCAGCCCCCTGTTGTGAAGCCCCCCACTTTCAAAGGCCCTGAAACCTAACTTTGAAAGTTTTCCAAACACTAACGGGTTACCTTCATGCCTATCATTTCAGTGACACAGACACACTCACACACACCTATATCTCACTTTGGCCTCAATAGCCTGATTTTTATCTTTTAAACTTGATATTTTGTCTGCGTCTATGGTGCAGGCAGAATACTGATCACAACCTGGAATCTTTCTCCTCAATTGTGTTTGATTTCTCAGCTTGCCACCGTTTCCTCCCCCGACTCCAGTCCTCACTCCGGTTCCCACAAAGGCGGGAAAGGCTTGAAGGGGCCCTGGGCTCTCACACGTTCGGGAGCCCTGGAGGCTGCCGTTTACCCTGGAACCGGGGACTGCACTCGGCTGTGGCCTCCAGGACAGGACAGGGCGTCCCTTTGAAGGCTGTCCACTGGGCGTGCAGGACAATTCCAAATACACAAGTGACTCTGAGCCGTAAAATCTGTCAAACGACACGGTCTTGCTTTCTTCTTTACGTGAGTGACAGCACCTTAAACTTGCAGGAAATATTTAAATAATGTGCGGAGCAATCTGGACCCTGTCACTCTCAGAGACGCAACAGCCAGGTCTGGCAAGGATGAGACTGTCTCTGCGCAGTCGGGGACGCCTGCGCTGCGTGTGCCTGCCTGGGCGTGTGTCCTGGGGTCTGACTTGCCTTTGCTCGCGTGGCGAGCACATGTCTTTCCTCATGAGAAATTCAGCAGTCTGAGATGTTTGCGGTCCCGCCTTTCCCGGGCCACCTGCTCTCTCCAGAGCCGCAGGTCCACCGTGCGCTCGGCGGGCTCTGGGACTCTGCCCCCCCACTTGCCCTTTGGGGTTCCCAGATGGCGCGTCTCGCGCGTCTCTCAGTGTTCTGAGGGACCCTTGCCGGCAGCCCTGCTCCTCAGCACGCTGCATTTTACAACAGAGGCAAAAATAGTTTAAAAGCTGAGAGGAAGTCATGGTATCGGGCCAAAGCCAAGTCGAATCCAAGCCTCTGAACTCACGGGAGCTCGGGGGTCACTTTAAGGTCTTGTGTTTGTGTGTGGACAGGACTCGGGCAGCTGGGGGGTGACCGGTCCTGCAGATGATCTCGGGCCTTGTGAACAGAGATGTCCTGGAGCGTAACCGTGGTGAGCTCTGTCCACTCCTGGGCCCAGAACTTGCCAGTCCGGCTCAGCCCAGGTCCTGGCCATAACTCGTTGTCTTCCGTTATTCAAACATGTTTTCCTCACTTCTATGGGAATCGGTCCTCTGGCATCATTGAGCCAGGTGACACTTAACAATATTTTAATGTAGAAAATTCCAACTTCCTTCCCACAAAATTAGTTTCACTGCCTCCCTGCCTCCAGGAATTACTCTGCGTTGGAACAGCAAAAACACAACCCAGTCCGAAAGCCTGGTTTTGTTTGTGGTTTAATTTTTTGTCTTTACTGATTTGATCTAGAAGCAATAGGTTGTAGAACACGCCAAGGCAACGAGAACATAGCTTGCACAGCCACGCTCCGTTTGAAAGCCCTCACCAGCAGACTGACCACTGAAATCTTTTTCTTTTGTGATCGTTGCACTAATTCTGGTGGGTAATCACACGTGTTCTCAAGTACACTCCATTCTTCTGAAGCAGAGGCCGGTCCGTGAGTTCCCCGGGCTTCCTTCTTCCGCAAACCCCCTGAGCCAGACCAGAACTCGTTCAGACGGATTTACGTTTCATGTCTCCACCGTCCGGGCGCCCGCGGGCCTCTCTCGGGGCGGCCTGAGGTGCGGCCTTTCGAATCTCGGCGCTTGCAGGACCAACACTCAGGAAATCATTTATGGTTTTATTGACTTCCTCCTCGAGAAGTGTTTGGAAAGTAAAGTGGCTGCTTCGCGTACCAACTCACTTTCCTTTTTCACTTAAGTGCCTCCTGCAGACACAGCAGCGGCAGAAACGTGGATGCCCGGTCTGTGCCCCACAGCCCGGGAGCCCAGCACCCACAGAGGGCGCACCTGCCGGCTCTGAGCTGTGAGACAGCCACACCTGCCCCGGGCAGGTGGGTATCCCTGTGTGTGGCCACCAGGCGCTGGCAACCGTGCAATCTGACTGCCAGGGTGTCATGCATGTGTGGTAGTGCACGTGCCCTGAAAGGAAGTCTGAATGTGACACGCCTCTGATTCGAAGTGTGTACAGTAAGGCTTTATAGGCCTGTATTTTAAAATAGAGTTAAATCTGGGCTTCTCTAGGCCGTGGTAGTGTTGGAGTCACTGATTTCGGTATAAATGCTGACAAGTAAAAATTTAGTCAAGATCAAAACCCTTTCTAGAGCTATGATACAATGCTGACTTTTTACCACTTCAGAAAGGGTTAAATAACTCTGGGAATTCAGATATTTTAAAATAATGAAGTATTTACTAAATGATGCGCCCTCTCCCCCAGGAATGAGGCCTTTGTGTTTAACTGACAGTGTTACCCCTTTCACACTGAGCCAGGCGGGGCCCCACAGTGGCCCGAGTCCCCTCCCAGAAACATGGAGCACTTGGAGGGGAAGCCACCCAGGTGGCCGGGGCTTCTCTGGGTTCGTTTCTTGGGGGACAGATGCAGGCAGGCACTGAGCACAATCATGAGGGGCAAGTATTTCACTGCGATCCCCGAGCTCAGCGAACCCCAACTCCCCCTCCTGTTTCCAGAGCCGTTTACCGCGTCCTAGCTAGTGGCGACCTCCCCTGAGGTTTGTCCTCTGTGATGACCTTATTGAGAGGGACATGCACGGCAGGACGAAAGGCAGCTCGGCAGCTGAAACGCGAGGTCGCCGCCGAACGAGTCCGCAGTGGCAGGACCGCGAGGAGGGCCGCGCAGGGCGGCGCTTGTGTCTGATGCCCATGCCCCCCCCCCAATGCTGCTCTGTGTTCTGTCCCTTCTTTGCCACGTGCCATGAGCGGCGTCGGTCCAGCGCTTGGCCCCGAAACCTGGAGCGTGGAGTCCCCTCCTCGGGCTGCTTCGTGCGGCTCCCGGCCCGGTAATGAGAGGAGGCGAGGTGGCACCCGCGCCCAGGTGACTCTGACTCTGCCAGCTCCGATGCTCTTCCCCATTTGTCTTCCTCGTGTGAACAGTTCGCCATCTGTGCCCACGGGGCTGCCGTTCTCCGCGCGGTCGCGGGTGGCGGGTGGTGGGTGGCAGGACGTGAGACGGGAAGCGGGCAGGGGCACAGCGACGCGGTGCCAAGCGGGGACGCCGAGGCTGCAAGAGGGCCCTCCAGCGCGTGGGGGGAGTTCTCCGTCCGCGTGGTCGTGAGTTCGTGGAAGTCGCAGTCACCGGGGAACAGAAACGGCATCCCGGGCCTCGGCGCCCGGCGGACGGCCCGTGCGCCGCGATGGGAAGTCTGCTTTCCTCCATCGCGTTCCCGCACCCACGCTTGGCTCGCGGACGTTGGTGTCATAGCCCCGTTTCACGGGAGGGAGAGGCACGCAAAATGACTCACGCAGGCAGCACGGACATCACTGTCCACGAGCGGGAGCCCACGGACGCCCGCGGAGGGGCCGCGTGAAAAGGTGAGCAGGAAGGCGGGCAGAAGGACCCCCAGGCCAGGCAGCGCGGACACGGCCCTTGGACGAGGCAGGCAGGGCCACAGCCTGAGCGAGCGGGAAACCAGCGTGTCCCCGTGTCCCCTGCACACCCGATTTCCTTCCTGGGAGGGAGGCAGAGGCAGCACAGGGCGCTCCAGGTGGAGAAACCTGGGGCAAGCGGAGGTCCCGTGGCGTGTGGTGTGTTAGGAGCTCATGGATTTGGGCATGTGGCATCTCAGGGACTGTGCCTTACAAAGGACCCTGTGGGTGTTTCTATGCTGGGGTTAGTTGTGCATGTTCACTATACTTCGAAAGTTGTAGCCATTTTAGCTCAGAAAAGTTGCACTTTTATACCTCATATTATCTTTCCATGTTCTTTTATTTCATTTTTATTGTTCATCACTAGGCTACAAATATTATGCTAAAATCTTCCATATTTTAGGGGGGAAATGAAGGCATTAAAAATCCTGACCTCAGCAACTCCACAATATATTCCTTTGTTTTTTTAAACTGAAATTACACATTCACCTAGATTTTAAAAATCTACATGGTTTTGAGGAAAAAAAATGCCAGACATGTGTTCTATCCTCAGAAAAAGCCACTTTCAGTGTTTAGTTGTTTAATTCTGCTACTTCCCCATTAATCTGATATTTGCTACTACATTTGTGGATTACATTCCCAACCTCTGTTTTTGGTGTTTCCCGCTGAGATGTTATCAGGCGACTTTCCCCTTCTGGGTGAGGATTCGGTCTCCTGTCCCCACCCTGGACCGAACGAGTTCCCCACCCAACTTCCAGCACAGGGTGCTTCACGACTTGGAGAGGAGGCACCCAGTGTCCACTGCTCTTCGCCACAGAAGCGCTACTCACAATGGAGGCTCCCAGGGGCAGTGACTACAGGCCCTTCTTGTACAATATTTTTGTTCGCTTTTACCGAGAGGCAGTAATTATTTCATTTGCTTATTTTCATAGTTTGTTCCAATTTCTAATTCAGGCCCAAACTCTTCCCGCAGGACAGTCTCTCTGCCAGGTGGCCTCTGAGCTCCACCTGTCTCTGAGCAACCCTCCTGGGGCACCAGGTCCTCCTGGCCAACCTGGGCTGTGGACCAACGTGGAAACCCACATCTCTCCTGGGCTGGCGCAGTGTGGCTGCTCGGGGGAGCTGCCCTCACGTTGGGACAGGAGTCCCTTATCCTGCTTCCTGGACTCAACCCCCTGCCCTTTCTAGCCTTGGTTGGCCACTTGAGTTTGGGTGGGGCTGCACTAGAAAGGACGCTGAAGAGGTCATTATTGACACACCTGTCTCAGGGTGGCATTTGGCTGCTTGTAACACAAAATGTGACCCGTCGGGCATGGCCAGAGGGTGCAGGTTCGGGTTTTGTTTGCACTTGGCAGGAAGCAAGAAGGCAAGAAGTTCAGGCCGGCTGTGGGGTCTGCTATCCTCAAAGCCTCTCCCGCTTTGAGTGTGCTGCCCCTGGCTCCACTGCTTCGCTCGCTTCCGCATTCCAGGGAGAGGGAGCCACAGCTTCCTCTTTGCTAGCCTGTCCTTTCGTTCAGAGGGAGAGAGACCTCCTCACCCCTCCACCCCCACCCCAAGAAGTTAGGTGGCAAATGCTCCTGGGTATTTCGATGGTTTCGGGTGCTTCCCTGCGAGCTTGTCCGTGAGGAAGGTGGGCAGTGGGGTGTGACCAGCGGGTCTGCTGCACCTGCATGTCTGTGACTTGGTCTGTGATTACTCTCATACTTTATTAGTCATCTGATTGGACAAAAGGTTGGAAATCACCTTTCCTCAGAATTTTGCCATGGAGTCGACTTCTGGTCAAGATAGAGGCGTCGGTAAACATGGTTCATCTTTTCACATAACCATAGCAAAAATTACAACTAGACTCCGAACATCTGTCACCCAGAATGGTCAGAAAATCGAGCTGTATGGAAGTCTGACAACCAAAGACTTAAAGAATTCACATTCATCCAGACAGGTAGGAGGGGCAGAGCCCTGGAGATGCACAGAGAGACACGGAGATGTGGAGATGTGGAGACGTGGAATGAGCAGCCCCCCACCCACTGTGTGGTGGATAAAAACCAGGAGGGACATCTCAGGAGTGAGACCTCAGGAGTGAGGGATCCCATCCCTACACCAGACCACCCAGCCCAGGGTTCCAGTGCCAGGAAGATAAGTCCCCATAACTTCTGGCTACACAAACCAGTAGGGGTTGGGGCAGCAGAAGAAACTGTGGGATTCTCAGAAGTCTCCTCTTAAAGGGCCCACATGGGCTTAGGACTTAATGCAGACTTACTTCATCTGGGGGCAGCAGATGGAAGGGCACCGGTGGCATATGGGGAAAAAGGGAAGTGACTGGCATCAAGGCACTAAGTGCTGGGAGACAGCTCCCGCCCCAGCGGAACTCCAGAGGCCAGGCAGTGGCACTGTCCCCTTTCTGAGCCCTCCCCAACAAGAGCCACAGAGCAGCTGCGCCGTGTCGGAGACTCCGCCAACCTGGCTCACGCAAGGTGTCCCGTCCAACTAGCCAAGGCTCTGCAACTCACCAGTGCACTTTTCTGCAACAGGCCACGCTGCTAGGGAGGCACAGGACAGGGAGGCAGAGCCACTCTACCTAGTACACAGAAACAAACTCAGGGAGGCTGCCAAAATGAGCAGACAAAGAAACATGGCCCAAATGAAAGAACAGATCAAAACTCCAAAAAAATAACTAAACAAGATGGAGATAAGCAGTCAATCAGATGCAGACTTCAAAACACTGGTTATCAGGATGCTCAAGAAATTCACTGGGTACCTCAACAGCATAAAAAAGACCCAGGCAGAAATGAAGGTTACACTAACTGAAACAAAGAAAAATTTACAGGGAACCAACAGTGGAGTGGATGAAGTCAAGAATTATATCAATGATTTGGAACATAAGAAAGAAAAAAGCATTCAACCAGAACAGCAAGGAGAAAAAAGAATCCAAAAAAAGAATAGGTGAAGCAGCATCTGGGACAACTTCAAAAGCACCCACATTCACCTCATGGGGTGCCAGAAGGAGAAGAGGAAGAGCACGAAATTGAAAACTTATTTGAAAAATAATAAAAGAAAACTTCTCTAATTTAGTGAAGGAAATAGACATACAAGTCCAAGAAGTACAGAGTCCCAAACAAGATGGACACAATGAGGAACACACCAAGAGACATCATAATTAAAATGCCAAAGGTTAAAGATAAAGAACCTTTTTTTATGTATATAACATCACTTTATTTTATTTGCTTAAATATATTTTATTGATTATGCTATTACAGTTATTCCATTTTCCCCCTTTAGTCCCCTCCGCCCTGCACACCCCCTCCCACCTGCATTCCCCTCCTTTAGTTCATGTCCATGGGTCATATATATAAGTTCTTTGGCTTCTACATTTCCTATACTATTCTTAACCTCTCCCTGCCTATCTTCTACCTACCACTTATGCTTCTTATTCCCTGTACCTTTTCCCCCTCTCTCCCCACCCACCCCCCTGATGATAACCCTCCATGTGATCTCCATCTCTGTGATTCTGTTCCTGTTCTAGTTGTTTGCTTAGTTTGTTTTGGTTTTAGATTCAGTTGTTAATAACTGCGAGTTTGTTGTCATTTTACTGTTCATATTTTTATCTTTTTCTTAGATAAGTTCCTTTAACATTTCATATAATAAGGGCTTGGTGATGATGAACTCCTTGAACTTGACCTTATCTGGGAAGCACTTTATCTGCCCTTCCATTCTAAATGATAGCTTGGCTGGATAGAGTCATCTTGGATGTAGGTCCTTGTCTTTCATGACTTGGAATACTTCTTGCCAGCCCCTTCTTGCCGGCAAGGTTTCTTTTGAGAAATCAGCTGACAGTCTTATGGGCACTCCTTTGTAGGTTACTGTCTCCTTTCCTCTTGCTGCTTTTAAGATTCTCTCTTTATCTTTCATCTGACTAATGTAATTATGATGTGCCTTGGTGTGTGCTTCCTTGGGTCCTACTTCTTTGGGACTCTCTGAGCTTCCTGGACATCCTGGAGGTCTATTTCCTTTGCCAGATTAGGGAAGTTCTCCTTCATTATTTGTTCAAGTAAGTTTTCAATTTCTTGCTCTTCCTCTTCTCCTTCGGGCACCCCTATGGTTTGGATGTTGGAACATTTAAAGATGTCCTGGAGGTTCCTAAGCCTCTCCTCATTTTTTTGAATATTTGTTTCTTCATTCTGTTCTGGTTGAATGTTTCTTTCTTCCTTCTGGTCCAAATCGTTGATTTGAGTCCTGGTTTCCTTCCCATCACTGTTGGTTCCCTGTACATTTTCCTTTATTTCATTTAGCATGGCCTTCATTTTTTCATTTAATTTGCAACCATATTCAACCAATTCTGTGAGCCTCCTGATTACCAGTGTTTTGAACTGTGCACCCGATAGGTTGGTTATCTCTTCATCGCTTAGTTGTAATTTTTTTTTTTGGAGCTTTGATCTCTTCTTTCATTTGGGCCATTTTTTGTGTCTCTGGGCACCTGTTACATAGTAAGGGGTGGAGCCTTATGTATTTACCAGGGTGGGGCAACTCATGTGGCTGCGTTGTGATGCTGTATGTGGGGGAGGGGTCCAAGAGGGAACAATATCGCTTGCTCCTCTCTCTGCCAGTTTTCAGTCACTTCCTCTGCTACCCACAATCAAATTGGGTCCTTCTGATGCTGATTCCCAGGAGGGTGGTTTGTGTACGTTCTAGGTCCCTGTGGGTCTCTCCAACCAACTCTCCTGTAAGGCTGGGAGTTTCTCCCGCTGCCACAACACCCACAGGTGTTTTCAGTCACAGGCTTTGAGGCTTTATTTCCCTGCACTGAGACCCTGGGTTGTGGATCTGTCTCGCTCCCCAGTTGTTCCTCCTGGTTTATCTGTATGCAAATGTGGGGCCACCCGGTCCACTAGCCGCTACCTTGCTGAGTCGACCAGCCACTGCCTTGTCGTGAGTCCTCTCTGCCTGGCTGCCTGTCTCCGCCCCTCCTACTGGTCTGGGTGAGTGTTTCTTCTTTAACTCCTTGTTTGTTGGACTTCCATACAGTTCGATTTTCTGTCAGTTCTGGTTGTTTTTTGTTTTAAAAATTGTTGTTCTTCTTCTTTTGGTTGTGTGAGGAGGCACAGTATGTCTACCTATGTTTCCCTCTTGGCCAGAAGTTCCTCATAAAGAGACAATTTTAAACACAGCAAGAAAAAGGCAGACAGTTACCTACAAAGAAGTTCCCATAAGATTGTCCACTGATTTCTCAAAAGAAACTTGGCAGGTTATTAGGGACTGGTAAGAAGTATTCAAAGTGATGAAGAGCAAGGACCTACAACCTAAATTACCCTACCCTGCAAAGCTATGATTTAGAATCAAAGGGCAGGTAAATTGCTTCTTAGACAAGGTTAAGCTAAAGGAGTTAGAAATGCACAATCTTCTCTTATTGTCCTGACAATGCCATTTTTTGAACTATTCTTCTGAACTTGTATTTCCTAAAGGTTCCTGGGTTTCCCGTTTCCTTTGTATCCGTGCCTGTCCTCATGTTGCAGGCTGTTCTTGGACTGCCGCAGAACCCCCTTCGAAGCTCCGAGTGATAGGGCTCCTCACCTTCATGCATGGGCTTCCCTGTGGGGCAGTCTGGCTGAGCACCTTGATCAGGGAATGGCAGACCCAGTGCGCATATAATTCCTCCTGAGTTTCTCATTCTTCTCAGCAAGAAAGTCCTACAAAATTCCACCTGAAGAATCCAAGTTCATCTGCCCTGGCTCTAAGAAGGGAGTTTGGGGACTCACCTCAGGGTGCAGTCTCCTCCATGCCCCCCACACCGTCTCAGCTCAGGGACCATCCCCCGGGGCCGGATGCTCACCCCCTCCTAAAACAAATACCTGGCCCCGACTGCTGTGGGAGCCCATCAGCTTCGCCTCACCTGCACGGCAAGCACATGGACCTACAAGAAACATGGATGCTTCTCAGAAAGGCTTTCAAATGCTGCCTCTAATCTCAACCACCTCTGTGCCATCCTTCCGGGCATGTGCCCCCTTCATTCCTCAGCATTTCTGGGATTCTGTGGCCCATATCTGCCCTGGGCACTCTGCAGATGGGGCTTGGCCACGGGAGCAGGGATGGTTGCCGAAATCCACGTGCTTTCCTGCTCCCAGAACTTCCTCACTCTTGTCTTCCCAGCTGCTTCCTCGTCTCGTTTCCTTGGTCTGTGCTATCATGCCCCCCTTTGCTCTCCCACCCGTGGGCTTTGACAGCCGCCAGTCATGGCCAATGTTATTGTATTGGGCTGGCCAAAAAGTTCATTGACTTTTTTCCGTGTGATGCCTCTGGTAGTGTTTAGTGGTCTTTAACTTCATTCAGAACAATTTTGTTAGATTGTATTCTGACAGCTGTCATATCAGTGTGCATTTAAAAAATGAACTTACCAAAATTGGTGAGTTTTTGTGTAGCCATTTTAATATTGAAGATGGAAGAAAATATGGAACATTTTTGGCATATTATGCTTTATTATTTCAAGAAAGGTAAAAACACAACTGAAACACACACACAAAAAGAGATTTGTGCAGTGTATGGAGAAGGAGCTGTGACTGGTTGAATGTGTCAAAAGTGATTTGCAAAGTTTCATGCTGGAGATTTCTCGCTGGATGATGATGCTCCACAGTTGGGTAGACCAGTTGTAGTTGATAGTGATCAAATCAAGGCATGAATTTGAGAACAATCAATGTTCTACCATTGATTGTGGGACATAGCCAACATCCTCAAAATACCCCAATCAATAAAGTTATTGGTGAAAATGAAAAATGTGTCTTTTACAGAAAAAACTAAATGGACTTTTTGGCCAACCCAATATTTACCAACTTTAAAATATCCAGTGTTCATTCCCTCTTCCCTCGCCTTTGGGCCCCTCCTGCGTACTCTGTACACACACAAGCCAACACTCCTCATTTATTATTTATTCCAGGTAAGAGCTTTGTTTTCCCACTCCAGCACACATCTTGGAAGCTCGTGTCTGAGATTAGAGAACAGCGTTTACGTGGCGGGCCCCCAAATTGGAAAGTGTCTGATGAGCATATAGAGAAGTGGGGTGAGGGGTGTCTGAATCTCTAAAACGAGACTCACCTGGGAATACCGCGGGCTGTGGCAGCCTGAGTAGTGGCCTTTTGCCCTCAGAAGAGGAGTTTCCTCCAGGCTGTGTGTGTGCATCCATGGACTCGGTCCCGCCCTTGACCTCCAACCCATTTCTCTGCCTAACAGGCCACACTCGGTGGCTCTAGATTTCCGTGGCTTCAGCTATCAGCTCTTCCTGTGCTTTCATATTGGCATTTTCTACCTAAAAGATAACCTGGGAACTCTTCACACCCATGAGAAAGTTGAGTGGATCCATGCGAGCAATGAAAACCATCTGACGGCACAGAGACTTCCACGCTCTGCGTGTTGGCGGCGACATAAACCATACATCAGTCTTGACGGGCGGTCAAATGTTCATGCCTCCAGCTTCTGGAGAGATGATCGCGGGGAGTGCCGGGGCCCCACGCTGCACCACGCGCCTCCAGAACCCAGTTCATAACTGACATCTGCCTGTTGACCACCTGCACTCACTTCGGTCAGTCTTGCAATAAACTTTTTTGGAAGCTATTATTTAGGAATAAGAAATGAAGAGAGGAAGTGCGGAGAGAAGGAGCAGAAGGTGAAGACCTATCGTGAAAGGGTATGTGCAAAGAACAAGTGAAGAGGAAAAGCCCTTTTCTCAAGAGGCAGTGGTGAACGTGTGTGTGCCTCGGCCGCTCCATTTCCCAGCATTTCTGTTTGACGGAGGCATCCTGGTGACATTGGTGAACTCGTGACACACACAAGTCACAGAGCTGAGGGAACGGCCGCCTGCGCTTCCAATGTTGGCAGCTGTGCATAACTTTTATTTGAAATAAACTGATTACAGAAAGTTGCTGAAGCTGTCGCATCTCCATGCACCCCGGCCCCCCCTCACCCCCTCCGGCACACGATGTGCACAGTCTGAGCCACATGGACGCCAGGACATTAATGCTCATGCACAAGATTAATCAAGCCACAGGCCTTTCTCCCCAGATTTTGCGTCTTCCTAAAGCCCCCCATTCTGTCCTGATGTCCGGAACATATTCTACAGGGCAGGGCAAGAGTGCGTGTACAGCTGTGAGTACGTGGAGCAGAGTTCTTTCCTGTGTTATTATTTAGTAATTGCCATATTTCCCGTGCGAACAACGGTACACCTGCCTCTGCTTGCCCTGTGGGAGCGTTTGTGTCCCCGGTCTCTTGCAGCCGGCGGCAGTTCCTGTTCTTCCCTTGCCTTCCGTGATCGCGATGACAATGACAGCTGTGCCCGGAGACCGTTTCTTTGTGCGCCGGGCGATGTGTTTGTGTCATCCGTGTGGCTGAGCAGCCGCTGAAGGGACGTGGTCAGGGGACACCTCTCACCCCAGGGCGCCTGTCCAGCACCTGGCCGTGGGGACAGCATGCCGCCATGCAGCCTATGCCTCCAGGGCGCCTTGTGCCCTGTGACCGTGGGCCACCTTCTGC
The DNA here is from genome assembly GCA_007922815.1 of Macrotus californicus. NCBI lineage: Eukaryota > Metazoa > Chordata > Mammalia > Chiroptera > Phyllostomidae > Macrotus > Macrotus californicus. Next base: position 55,983 of record VMDR010002281.1, on the reverse strand, counting down.
AGTGGAGATGACGACAGGGGTGGGAATGTGGGCGTCCACTGAGTGGCAGAAACTAAATCACATGCAACAAAGGAAGGACACGGACCTGCTGTATTTTCTCTCCTGATATTCTTTTCAGAGAAGGATGTGGCCGGTAGCCTGGGCGTTAGGTTTTCTGGGAAGAACGAGCAGGTAGAATGGACCCAGCGGGGCTGAAACGGAAAACACAAATCAGAGATGGGAGGAACCGTGCAAACCGTCTGGGAAGACGGTGCCTGAAGAGGGCTAATAACCACCAACAAAGGCTGATGATGACGTCCCCGGGACCTCAGGACAGGCTAATGGGACCAGCGGTTGATGCGGGTCGGGCAGGGGAGGCCTCGAGGCCATAGGACGGAGTGACAGGTTCTGGGAGGCACAAAAGGAACTGATTAACAGTGAAAACATTGCGACAAGATGAAAAATTCATTCTATTCTGGCAAAAAAAAAAGTGGGTGTAGGAGCCAGAAAAGCTGGCAGACACGGGAAGGGCAGGGACTGCAGCTCGTGAGCAGGACCAGGCAGGGTGGCAGGTTCCCGGCGCCGGGCGGTTCTCTGCATGCCCGGCAGGGGGCGCGTCACCGCGAGCTGAGGTCTCTGGGATTCTCGAGATTTCCGGGCAGTGACTGTGACCCACGTCACACAAAGGTGCATAGCGAGACCTTCCGAGGTTTGTGGAAGTCACACAAGACGAACACCCTTCAGTGTGGTGTGTGTGTGCAGGGGTGAGGGGGGGCGAGCATGCAAGTGACACAGAGGAAACTTGACAGTGCACGGGGCTCCTTGCGCCGAGATGCACGTCGTTGTTTTGGAGTGGCCTTGGGCGCGTCCAAAGCTGAACTTGGGCCTGGGCTCACAGCACTTTGTTCCCGGGTCTTGGTTTCAACCTATTTTTGACATCAGTGTTTACGTGTTCCTCTTTCCATAATTGGTCAGGTGCCCCCGGAAATGATGATTCCCTGCAGCTTGGCGTCAACGAAACAACCACATTATTCAAGGCTGATGATAGGCGGGTTAAGATGAGGAATTTCTTCTCTTTATTTGTTTGTGTGGCTCCTTTGGTGCCGTTCCTGGCCTCGGATTTATCTTCATGGAATGTCCGGGTCCCCTTCCCGAACACACGAACCGACAGAGGTGATTGTTTAAACCTGTCTGGTGGAGGGCTGCAGACTGGTAGCGCCGTGTCTGTTCAGAAGACGGTGCGTTTCCCCGAATGTCAGCGCAAATCTCTGAGTCTTGAGAGAATGTCCCCATTTGTTTCCCAGCTGCCGAGTGTTTAAAGAGGTTTTCCACGTATCCTTACACTGCTTTCAAAGTATGAAAAAAAGCATGTGATGCCGGCCCATCGAGCCTTCTAGTCGGTGCCTACTGCCCTTCCTTGAATACATTTCCTTCTCTCTTGATATGCGCACGATTATTAGAAAGAAAATGTTCTCCAGTTCAACCCACCTTTGAGTACTGACTTTACGTGACATGCTTTTGGGGCATCCATAAAGGTTTCAGCAATAAAGAGAGCGTGCCTGCCCTGTCAAGCGCCCGTCAGATCGTCCCAGTCCAGCAGGTTCTGTGGAGGGGCCACACCAGAGCTGTGTCCCCAGACGATGACAAGACAGGGAGAAGTGTGTCCAAGGCCTGGACGGGTCAGTAAGTCTGTTTATAGGGAGCTCACTTTCCTCCTTGTTTTCTGTGAAGACTGAAAACCCAGGGGTGAAAAAACAGGTGAATTAATTAAGGAACATTGTAATTAAAATTAGGAATCTAAAATATACTGTTTGAAGGAAAAAAAGAGCACGTCTCCAGACCCCTCCCCCGCTCCGTGTGTGCTTGCACCAGGCCGTGGTTCAGCACAGACTGGTCCTTCTTACGTGAAGTGCTGCTTCCCAGCGTCAGAGCTGTTCCTGCAATGAAATTATTTTCCCTCTCTCTCTTTCAAAAACGGGTTCAGTTTCTCCGTGTTCCCGAGCTGCTCATTTGTTCATCTAGTCAATCAATGCCTGTGCACCACACACCTAACTATTGTCATGCCTGGTGCTCGGCCCTCGAGGTAGGTCAGTGTGCCTCGTTGGTTCTCGGAGCTCAGAGACTTGACCGTTTGTGAGGACAGCAGGAAGGTGACGGTTGGCAAGAGCCAAGACCGAGAGCCGGGGAAGTCCACAGGAAGCATGAGGCATTTGGGGGATGGGTTTGTCCAGATGGACCTGAAAAGGAGGGTAGGAGAGCGGGTTCGAGGGTGTGGGTGATAGCAGAGATGGGGGAATGCTACCCGACCTGCTTGGTGGGAATTTGTACCTGGAAACAGAGGAGCAGTTTTAGAAGTCTTAGAGAAATGTAAACCGGGAGTTTTTATATCCAGCCAAACAAACAAAAAACAAGAACTTAGGGGACATGTGCTCTTGAGTCTTCCCTGCAGGGTCTGCTTCCCTGAGGGTCTGCAGAGCACGAGCACCAGGAAACCCAAATGCCTGAACACGTGAGGAAGGAAAGTCAGCGGCGGTCAGTAACCACAGCGGCTTGCAGGAACGCGCTGGATGGGGTGCAAGGGAGAGAGTGCCGTGTCTCATGCCTATGTCCTCAGACAGTCTAGTTATAACTCAACTATAAAACGTAGGCACAGGGACAACCAGCTGTAAAAATAATTTTAAACTTTTCAATAGCATTTAGTATTGTTATTTTGAGGCTAATAATTTTGGGGGATGTGAAGAAAAGAAAATATTTATGCGATTTTCTAATTTAATCCTCTCCTCAGTCCTTGATGGACTCCTGATGGAGAGGAAAAGAGTCAGAGGCTCATGCACGAGAGACAAGGCTGGACGCCTGCCGTCCTGGGCTTGAATTGTAAGCGTCCGAATCCGCGTGAGCTCACAAGCTGTTTGACTCCCCAGTTAGGATCGCTGAAATAGCCTGGAAACAATGCCGGGTCAATAGCAGAGAGCATCCCTAGCACTCCGAGGATGGTCTAGAAATATTATTTCCCAGCAAAAAGTAGAAAAACAGAGCCTCTCAGAAAAATGGAGCAGGAAAGGCACAGAACAAATCTGGGGCATCTTGACACACAGACGCAGAGAAAGCCGTCAAGGACTCTCAGAGCCGGGGCGGGAAGCCTTGAGACCCAGCGCGAGCAGCCCTCGCTGGCCACGACGAGCAGTCGGAGCTGCAGCGAGAATAGCAGTGATGATGTGCAGAGACCTATGAACCATGTTTACGTCCCCTTGCTAAGGAATTCTAAAAAAGCGTAATTGGTCCCCCCTGGAGGACAATAGGGAACAAATTAATTATCTCGGCAACAGTAAAGAGAAGGGTCCAATCAAAGTTATTCTGCCCTTGTTGTATGACGTCTATCAGGAGACCAAATAGCAGGAGAGGGGAAGCCTGTCCTTACAAGAATGTTCCGTCCAATTAAGGAAAAAATCCATTATTGAAGTAGAATGCCATCCCTCCGCAAGCGTCACTGAATCCCTGTATCTAGTCATCACGCGTCATCGACTGATGGCATCCCAGAGACATCACCCGACAGCATGCACTTCCAGCTGGACACTCACGACCCCAGCTTGGGCACCGAGAGCCTTCTGCTCAGGCTGGCGATCAGGGGACATGGCAGGGAACACAGAGGATGGGACGTGCTGGCTGCACCGTGCTGTGAGGCCAGAGGACTGTGGGGACTCGACAAGACGGTGGCTAGTTTAGGGAGCATAAAGGGGGTGGGGACTGAGGCAGGAAGATGAACCGTGGGAGCAGGTTCACACGCACCTCTGGGGTTTGGGGGGCCACATTTCTGATGGCGTGCATGTGTGTAGATGGCTGTGGCCAACAAGGGTCAATTTTTCTTTGAGGTTCACCCTTCAGAACCGGCTCAGAAGGCATTTGAAAACCCGCCTTGTTACCTTCTAACCACATTTAGTGTTTGTCTCGGAAGAGAGTTAACAAGTGCCATATTTACTTTATTTCCTAGGATTGACTTTTGGATGATTTTGGCTCTTCCTAGAAATTTATCTTCCAAGAACAAAGCTGTCCTGCACAGAGGAGGTTCCTGGGAGCCTGAGGGGCCCCAAATGGGCCTTGAACACATGGAGCTGGTCATGGGCTCTCGAGAGCTCTGGGCTCTTTGCGGCTCTGCCAGGAGGGGGCACAGCTTTTGAAGGTGGTAAGTTTGGGCATTTGTTAAATTGCTCGTACTACCTTATACATGTGTATCCTGACTTCAAGATTTAGGCTGTGGTGTGTGGGAAGGGTTTTGTGAGGTCCCTGGTACACAGTTCCCTCTCTCACCTGGAATATTGGGCCCAGCTAAAGGAACCTAGCGAATTCCATGATTTTTCAAACCTCACTTGAAATCCTCCGCGTGGATAAATGTATTCAAGTTCGAGTTCCTGGCCCGATGTAAGCACTGTAGGCCCATAAATAAGTAGATTTGTAATTCCTGCCAAATATTCTCAGGTGTTTTCACGACAGCGCGACTTCCACACGAGACAGTGGGCTCACTCAGGCCGCCCAACCCTCCGCCCCGAGACTGCCTGAGACACCAGAGGCTCAGACTCGTTTGCCTTCCTGAATCTCTCCCTCTACCCCCTCTCCCCGTCTGCCTGTCTCTGTCTGTCTGTCTGTCTCTCTCATCATTGATTACGATAGTCAACAGCCCTCCAGGCTTCCGTTTCCTGAATTATAATCTCGATCATCTATAAGGTGGCCTTTCTAGTTCTAATTTCTGTGATATCTGTTCATGCTGTCATTTCTATTTGGAAGTGAGATTCCCGTCCCGTAAGTTAAAGTCAGTTGTTCAAAATAGCCCACAAGCTGAAACACACGGGTAGCAGGCCACCCCGGCCCACCTCTCCCGGCCGCCCCAGAGCAGAGAGGTACTCAGCCCTGTCTCTGCAGCTCCCCTCTGGCGGGGCCAACGCAGGTTCCAGGAGAAAGCACTCCGCCTAGGAGCGTGCGCACGCAGCAGCCGTGCAGAGGAAGCGGGTCGGGGCCACCATCCATCACGAGAGGGTCACAAGGAGAGGCCTCTGAGGTTGGTGTTGGTGAAGATGGAGGAGGGAACCGAAATGATACTACTGTCCTCACAGGACTCAGGGGAAGCTTGCGAGAGGACAGCGGGGCCCTTTACCAGAACTCAAGACCTGCCTCGTGGGGACGGAAGGGCACTGGAGCAGCCACTGAGGGAAACCAGAGGAGAGATGCGAAGAGGGCCAGGAGGGACGTACAGTCCCCTCCCCAGCTGCTGCGCATCCCATACTTGTCTTCCTGTGGCGTGCCACTACACGTCATCCAAACAGGAGAGTGACAGGACCATGAGATCATACATACTGCGGCAGCAGACACAGGAGACCGAGGGCCCATGGTACCTCACGCGCGGCAGTGGCCGGGGAGAGGCAGGTCTGGGCTGAGCAAACGCACCTCTGCTATTAGTCACTGAGTGTGTGTGTGTTCACGAGTGTTTACATCTACGTGTGAAAACGTGCTGGTCTGCCGGGTCTCTGGTTGTAGCGTCTTGCACTTCGAAGCAGGGCATTACTATGGCGACTTCTAGCAACCCCACCTCAGTCTCAACAGAGGAAAGGAAACTGGTGCACTCTGAGGGCTAATCTGTCAGTCAGTGGCCAACGTGGTGACCGGGAACTGCCTCCAGGTGGTTCCCGTGCATGGAGACCTCAGGACCTGCCCACGTAGAAACGATGGCCGACCCTGTCGTGGTGGGGAGGGCACCCAGGCTTGTGGCGATCACGTCACAATACACACAAGACTAATGTAATGTTACGTGTCAACTGTATGTCAACAAAACAACAGTACACACAAAATATGTGAAATATCGTATGAACATATTGATTTCATTTGAAATAACATGTCAAGTATCTTGCTGACTACATTTTGAAATAATATTTTAGATAGATTTGACTGAATGAAACAAATTATTAAAGTTCACGTGTTTCTGCTTTCTCTTTATGTGTACCTGCCACACAGTTGTTGACACGTGAGGCTTGCGCTGTGTTCCTTCTGTGTTCCTCCCTGGGCACACAGGTCACCTGGGAGCACGCTCAAGCACAGACTGTGTGCCAGGGCTCAGTGGGTCCTGGCGTGCGGGGAGCTGGTCCTGATGCTGCTTGGATGTTCTCCGTGTATCTCCAGAACGGAGTGAGCTAGAAGACAAAGGAAGGGCGTTTTTACTCCGTGGTTGGGAAGCAGAACTGCTGCCATGTAGGGTGTTAAAAATAAAGCGGGGATTGTCCACAGTTACACACCAAGAAGCCCACACAGCAAAGACATGTCGTGAGCTATTTCTCCTTGAGCAGTCCCTTCTGGCTTGGCGTCACAAAAGGGCTGCTGATGACACGGTCAAGGCCAGTGTGTTTGCTTCACCCGACTGACAGGCTTCTTTTCTGATATGACTTAGATTCGAGACCCATCTAGTCCCTGTCCTGATCTGAAGGCATTTTGCATATGCAGCTAGGAGAATGACTCTCTTCAGAGCTAGGATGCCATGGGATGCTGGATGGAGAACGGCCACCAGGGGCACAGTGATGGAGGGCACTGCTCAGAGGACGAGTGAGCCAGGACCTGGGGCCACGGCAACAGGGAATTGTTGACAGTGAACCCTGGAGAGACCCTGCCCCTTGGCTTGGCTCCCTGGAGCAGGTGTGGGTGGGGGGGGGTGCACGCACGTGTGTCTTTGTGTCTTTGTGTTTGCGAGCTGTATCGGTCAGAGCTCTTTGGCTCAAGAAAAGGAAGCCAGTCGGCTCATGTAAGCAGAAAGGCAGCTCATTGACAGGCGGTGGAAGTTCACAGAATGCCCGGAGTAGAGAGGCCAGGAGAGGGCTGAGCGGCCACCCTTGGCACCATGGCCTTCACTGAGCATCCGCTGTGTCCTGCACTCGCTGACCCCACCCTCCCCCCCGGTGCCACTTCACTCAGGGGGCCATGTGGTCTCTGGGCTCCCCCACGGCAGAGGGCGCCCCTTCCCAGGTTAGTATGACTCTGATGTACCTGAGAGCCCGTCTGGGATGGGTTGTTTATTTGCACGGTGTTTCTGCAAAGTGTTTCTTCAACGATACCTGTCACTGCAGGTGCCTGGGTCCGGGAATCCACTCCTTCCCAGTATCGGGCGGAGATCCTGGAAACTTTCTGGGGGCGTTGGCATCAGACTCTGTTCACAGGTGCCGAGTTCCTTCAGTTCTACTACCTGATAGGACCGTTGTGGGTCTCAGAAAGCCTCCCCCGGCCACAGCTGATCATCTAACCATTTTGTCACCAGGAACCATGAGGACAAACTCTCGTCCTGCCGGATGTTCTCCGTCAGGTGAAATAATGGACCTTCCTTCTCCCACCTCGGCTTTCAGCCTCCTCTGCATTCACCAGCATGTGCACTGCTCAGGTGCTTGGTCACCAGTCATTGAGCTGGCTGGCCCAGAGGAGAGCAGACAGGCCTGCGTGAGACTCGGAGGCTCATTCACTTGGAACAATGCCCAAAAATATGCAATTGAGTCACTCAGTTATGTCCCTGCCACTGTAAGTGTGGCCACTGCCATTCTGCCTCTAGGATGTTAGTCAGACTGTAACCACCACCATCAGCATGGAAGAACCCCTGAGGGCCACACGTTCCTGTGTAACTAACAATCGGAATCTGACGGGCATGTCCGAATGGTGGGTCATAGGCCACGTGCCCACATCTTAGATGGAAGAGTCAGAAATAACAGTATCTATGTACTAAAGGTCTCAGGTGTTGGGGAGGTTCTGAACACAGGAAGCAGGTTCAGGTGCTGGAAATGCCGAAGGAGTGAAGACTTTCGTTGCGGCGCGTGGAAAGACCCAGCTTTTCCTCCTCTGTTCATTCCAGCATCTCCTCTGCATTGTAGGTTTTCTAGACTCGCCTTTCCTGATGATTTTCAGCACTAACCCGTTCCAGACATGCAGGACATTTACTGTTTTCAGCACCATGGAGAAAATTCAACTTCAAATAACATCAAGGGTCTAAAATGCCTCTCTCTCTATATATATGTGTTTACTTTAGTGAGGGTTCTTAAAAATCAACCAAAATATTCTTATCAAGCCCCCGATTTGCACTGGCATTATTGATACAGAGAAATCTGACCAGATCACTGGGAGAAGCAGGCAGGGGCCGTAGGAGGAGTCACCTGAGGCAATGGGAAGCAGCCTAGGACGGGATTGGCTGAGAAGCTGAATGTCTCCAGAGTGCATGGAATTATGGGTGAGAAGATTTGAAATAAAAGTACGGCCCTCTGGCTCTCTCTGGCTTGGGCTCTTCCTCCTCAAGGATGCCTGGACGATGGAGCTGCAGCTGCCTGCGTTTCCCAACGGACGGTACTTTGGATGGAAGGAACCTGGGTGCAGCCTAGGGTGGGGCCGGCCCTGCAGAGGGTGGCAGGGTTGTTCTCTTTGGGTGTCTAGAGGGGAAGGGCTCTGAGGCAGAAGGCTGCCTTTCCTCCAGAACTGTGCAGCTTTTGTATCTTATGTCGTTTTGGTTTGTACACTAACCCTGTAGAAATAAGAAAATTAAAACTAACGGGGAATGATGGCAGCACTCAGGTGTTAGAGCGTTTAGCCTTAATTGATAGGTTTAAGTGATTAAAGCTGTGACTGAAGAGTTAAAGATTTAGCTTTAATTGATAGGCTTAGGTGACTAATGCACGTGGAAAGCTGTTATCCCCCCAAATGGGAAGCTTTTAAATAAAGACTCCTTTCCTTTATCACCAGACCTTCACCTCTGGAACTTTTGCCTCTCGGGGGATGGCAAGGGCTGGCGGGACTCTGCTTGCTGTTTGGTAATGTTATCATTTCAAACTCTTTAGCTTGTATTTCAAGCTACGAAATACACAAGTCCCTTTTGTTCCAGTAGCTAGAATAGCGGTAAGACTATCGGGCAGATGACACAAGATGATTCCGAGACGGGAGACCGGAGTCCAGCGTCGGAGAGCCTTGCTGGAAGGCTGGGGTGTTTGCGAATGCAATGGGCTACCATGAGCAAAATGAAGAGTATTCTGTCTTTATAAAATTTCAGGTCATGTTCTGAAAATTATGAACTTGGGGATGAGGTAAATATCTTTTATAGATTCTCTTAGTTGGCTGGCTGATCATCTAAATCTTAAATTCTCAGAATTACATTGGAGACACTTCATATTTTTGCCAACAATGGCCAGCCGCATAGAGTCAGGCCACCTCTACAGAAGCAGAGTCCCCATGAAGTCTGAACCTGGGGCTCTGGAACCCGAGGACCCTGCGCTCTCCAGCGCCTGTCCTCGCAGCAGCAGGCCAGTCCCAGCCAAGCACAGGAGACCCCACGATCTTGGGTCACACAGCCCACTTCCCTCTGCCCGCAAGTGCACTCCCTCGCCAGCTCTTCTCTGATGTGACCTTGAGCTCCTTTCTGCCCCTTATTCCTTGTCATCGTTTGCTGTGGAAGCACTTTTCGGATCTTTTGATTCACTGGAGCAAATCCCCTGTAATGAAAATAGGTCTCCCATCGTCATATTGTTACTCACACTTTAATAAAATACCTTCCTCTCCTGCGTGTCCCGCCCCAGGTTGCGACGGCCCGGCGGAGGGTGATGCCGCCTGGCTCTGCACGGCTCTGGGCTCCGGGCTCTAGCAGTTTCCCACCGGCCGCAGCGGTTCTGTCCGCTCGGGCGCTGCGTTGGGTTGGCCTCAGGCTGCACGCCAATCCACCATCAGCGCGGCCGCGATTCTGGAGGAAAGTGACTCGGGAGAGCTGGGCCCGGAGCGCGGCTGTCCAGCCCGTTGCCGAGTGAAACGGGGTGTCCGAGGCCGGGCGGCGGCTCCCGTTAACACCTACGGTGCTGACAGCAGTGTCTGCCCCACGTCTGGAGCGGTGACGCGGACACACGGCCCTGCCTGCGCCCAGGGCCCCGTCTGCTGTCCACAGGAACCGTGGTACCAAGGCCACCGCGACCCAGGGCGTGCGCCCTGCGGCTTCCAGTGCGAGACCCGGACGACGGGCCCGGGGTTTGCTTTCCTTGCGTTGAATTGGGCGACGTCTACCCGTGAGAAGGGTCTGCATTTCCCATTTATTTCCTCTTACTAATTAATTACTAGAAATAAGCTATGAATTTCCTACCCCGGAAAGGCTCTGACCTGTGCAATGCACGTCTAAGGGGCAGCAGAAAGCATATGAGAAATAATTTAGAGCCAGGTAGATATTTGGAGGCAAAACGCGCCATTGTCTGGTTTAGTTACAAACTACGGAGCGACCGAGACCCTCTGCGGCCTTTGGGTGCCCCCAGTCCCTGTGTGCGGGAGGGTTTTCCCTGCTGTGCCTGCACTGCAGAGTGCTGGTTTCCTCGCGTAAGGGCTCACGATTCATTAAATGCGCCCGCGACGTAACTGCAAAATGTGGCTGAGATGCCGCCTGACTGCCGGACATGGGGCTCCCCGGAGGACCCATTTTCCTCTTCCCCCAGCTGCGGAGTGCCTGCTCAGGCTCTGAGGCCTGGCCGAGGGTGGGCCGGGAGCATCGCCGCCTGCTCTGGAGCCCGGCTCAGGCTGGGGCAGTTCGTCCGGCAGGGGTTCAGGAGGCTGCTCCTCCCTGCAGCGGAGCCCGCGGGACCTCCCCTTCGTGGGGAGCACTGCGCGGCGTGCTCAGCCCCGCAGCAGCCTGCCGTGTCAGGGACACACCTGCAGCCTCGGGCGACCAGGATCTGCGTGTGTGCTTGTACACATGTGTGCACAGGTGCTTGCCTGTCTGCACGTGCCCTGCATCCAATGTGCAATGCAGGTTACAGATGTGCACACACGCGTGAGAAACAGTCACATGTATAGATATGTGACTGAGAATGCCGCGGCTTACCGGCACTCAGAGACTGATTGATTTCCTGCTGAGAGATGGGCCATGGGGGCAGCGTTTTGACCGAGGGAACCAGATGCTGTTCTGCTGGGTGTAGAGAGGTCCTCTGCTCACACAGCAAAGAGACGGAGCAGCTTACAGGACATAACTCCACACGTATGTGCACACATGCATGCTTTCATCTCAATTTCGTTTTCAACAGTGAGCCCGGGCGTATTTTAAAATAATAACACGCTGTATATTCCAACCCTTGCACAGGGCGCTGGGTCTCACTGTTTGACCCCAATGTTCAGATCTTCCTGCAGACTGTGTTCTGTGCACTTCTCCACGGGGACGCCTCATCCTCTGCAGCATGGAGGCGTCCCATCGTGCTGCTCAGCCCTGGCTGCCCCCTGGGGAGCTGTCCTTCACTCCCAGGAGCACCCTATCTGAGGTGGTGTCCCCTGTCTGCACGGCGGGCTGTCTGGGGAACTCGGGACCAGTGTCTCAGACACAGGAGAATCCGGGCTCCCATGTTTTCCAATGACTGTGAATGATCTCTATTCTTTGCTGCACAGAACATCCGATGTGGTGCCCAATCAGCTGAAAAAGCTGCGCAGACGTCACCGGTTCTGCGTGTGTGTGTGTGTGTGTGTGTGAGAGAGAGAGAGAGAGAGAGAGAGAGAGAGAGAGGAAGGGGAGGAGGGGAGAGGGGAGGCTGCATCAGGGCAGCTCCATCAATTTTGGATTCACACGGCAGCTCAGGGCAGCAGTGCAGGGGGAGAGACCACGTCCCAGGGACAGGAGTTACTAAAGGCAAAAGCACATACATGCACAGTTTCACATAAAAATCCTGCACCTATTACCTAAAGGAATCAAAAAGAGGAAACTTCAACAACAAAACTGAGATTGTTGATAACTCATAGTAAACTGTATGGGAAAAGTGGAATATAATGAATTCAGAATACAATGGAAAAAACAACCCAGTTTTCATTTTGAAGCTATTTTTTTAATGAGTGATAATGGTCTAATTTCCAGAATGCCTTTTTTTTTTTAAAAAAACAAAACCCTGAAAAATTTGGCAGAGATATTGAAAAGTATAGTTTTTTGAGGGTAAAGGGTAATCTTAAAGCTATGCCTGAGAATTTTGGAAAAAAAATAGCCAGAGATTTATTTTTATTAAATCTGGTTGGGTTATTGCATCATTAGTCAGCCCTCAGCTTTCTATTCCGATGCTCGGTTGCGTAATATCTGGGGCACAGGATCAGGCTGCTGCAAGTGCTGGGAACAGAAATAGGTTCCTCAGAGGCTGCCTCAGGTCCCGCTGTGAGCCTGTGGGGCAGGGAGAGCTCCCACTGTTCTGCTGCCTGGGCCGTGGCCAGACATTATTCTGCTGGGTGTGGAAAGGTTGGCGTGGTCTGCTAGGCAGCCTGAGTGTCACTGGCCCGGTCACCCCAAGGCTTGTCCACTGCCCTTTTCCCCAAAAGAAAGCTAGAGGTAAGTTCAGTTTTCTAGCAGTGGGCTTGCCAGGCAGCCGAAAATGACAGGAGTGGAGCCGTCCGTCCCCTGCTCCTTGACCACACACACACACATGTGTACACACGCGCACGCACAAACACACACTCCAACACCAGCTGGCTGAGGGGAAAAAGGGCGATACCTTTTTAAAAAACGAGAGGCTGTAAGCCATTATTAGCAAGAGCTATATCGAGCACGCTTGCCAGACAGGCAGCAAAGCTGAGCTCCAGTCCCGCCCAGACATGTGCCTTGCCATTTTCATTTTAATCAGCCGCTCAGGATGGCTGCTGATTCATTTTGCAGGATGTCCCCCTGGGAGCCAAGGTGGACGCCTGAGGCAGGCGAGCGGCGATGGCATCAGTGCAGACAGGCAGGGCGAGTGTGGGGACGGCAGGAGGCAGAGGGCTGCCGCAGCCACGTCCCCAGTGTCAACATGGCCACCCCAGCACCCTCCTGAAACCAAGTCCATCACAGGGAACACACGAGAGGAAAAGAAAGGGGGAAACTGTCACATCTCCTTCCATTCCCCAGCTACACCCCCGACACACACACACACACACACACACACACACACAGGCACGCGCACACACACACACGAGTGCGCGCTCCACAGAACTGCTTGAAATGCCAGCTTTCTGCACAGTCGCTGTAAAATGCAACCTATATGTGTATATATATTTTATTTACCTGGTAACTAGCTGGGGCGGATACCTGATTTAGCTGGAGACTTTGATTTGTGGGATTGACAACCTTATTATGCAGTGAGCTTATTATTGATATTACTCTGCTCTCGGTTGCCATGGCCACCTTGTGAGACACATTCAATTTTCTCTCTTCCATCATCATTATCCATGAGGCCATCTGTTGTGGAAAATGAATTCAGCCTCATTTGCATGACTGATAAGCAATTTTTTTTTATCTATTTAACAGAAGGTCATATGCCGGGGATTTGGAGCTCGTGGAAAAAAAAATGTGGAAAAAAAGCGTCTCGAGAGGCTGAGTGGGAGTCGTGCGTGCAGGGCTGTGTGTGGAAGCAGAGCAGATCCCTCAGGCCCGCGAGCCTATCGTGCGGCGTTTGTTATTCCTGCCCGGAGACATTTTTTCCCCAAGCTACCGCACACCAAACAGTGAGAGCTTTCCCTGCCGTCTGCGCGAAGCCCCGATTGTTTTACTCATTGTTGGTGGGTGTGTTTTAATTTTTTGTTCTCTGGACTATGGGTTTTAATATCAATGTTCACTGAAGACAAAAAGCAGCCTCTCTGCATCTCCGTGGTAGGCATATCCCTCACCGTCCTTTCCAGCTGGTGGTGGAGCAGGGTTTCTTCTCTCTCTGTGCATCTCTGAGCCGGCACAGTGACCCAAACTGAGCGTGTGTAATTGGGAGCGGTTGTGGTCGTGTTGTGAGGTATGTGGTGTGCCTGGGGTTAATTCTGTGGACGCAGCGGACAGGGTCTGTCTCACCGTAGTCCCAGGGCTTGCTGCAGTGGCCATTGTCTGCTCCATGTTCTAGTCACTTTCGCAGCGTGGCTGAGAGCTGAAAGCTTCCTGAGCTAGAGAGCTGGCCACCCACAGAAGTCTCTTTCTAGAGCAAAATGGGTGTTGGGTTGCATGCCTTAAGCGAGACGTTGTTTGTGAAAAAACTTGCTGCATGAACAGAGCTCGGATGATAAGCAGACATTGAACCAGGAACTTCCCAGGGACATTACTGGGTTACTTTGCATCACAAACACAGCGTATCACTTATGGAAAGCCTGTTAAGCATTAGATATCCGTGATGTGATGTGGTACTTGCCTGATGGAAGGAAAGTTGCTTTACATTGATGCAGTAGACAAACTCAAAGTTTTTTAAACTCCAGCCTCAATGTTGGAAGTTCATAATAATGAAACAATATTTGATTTATAGCAGAAATATGTCTTTTAATGTGATTTAAATTAAGAAACTGAAATTCAAGCTGCAAACTGTAGTTTCACGGTAAATCAGAATAAGGCAGAAAATATATAGCAAAATACCCATATGACAGCTAAGCTACTCAGAATACAGAGCCTTGACTTTGATTTAGTACTAATTTAGCGATGACAAAAATTTTTATACCACTAAAACTATACAACCTATAGAATTGTAAGTTATTTATTTACTTAGAGTAAAAACATTTTTATAATAGGGGCTTTTTGTTTGTGTTTGTGTTTTTGGCTGAATAAAATTCACTTCCTAGACAAAAGTGCCTACTCCCCCTCTTCAGACATAAGGGGTCTTTCTAATTGTTCAGTGTCACAAAAGTGACAGCTACAGAGGCATGTCGTCCAGACTGATGGAAATGGGATTAGTTTAAGAATAAAAAGTGGATTTTGCCCGATGATCCTTTTTCATAAAACAGCTCCACTGCATTGCTGTAAATTTTCACCTCTCAAGAACTTTGCGTCCAGTGTTGGTTGTATGTGGTGCGTGGCATTCAGCAACACATTCTAGAATAAAGAAAGTTTGTGTTTTTTTTTTTGAAATGACCTAAAGGGAAGTGTCTCTTCCGTCACCTCAAGTGTCATCATTTAATGGGTCGAGGCTCTCCTCGGAGCTGTGCTATAGTAATAAGCTGCCTTTATCATGAGCTGCCATTAGACCATGGCTGATGTATTCGAGTGATAGTTTTCACTCAATGGCACTTTTAACAAGTCTCGCCACAATGTCATAGGGTTCACACAAGCAAGAGCGGCTGTTATATAACCCTTCCCTTTTTAATTGGCCATATTTTTTATATTTTAGCTGGAGTTTTAGGGAAGTAATTGTATGTGAAGTATGAATTTCACACTTAGAAAGTTAAAAACAGGAAAAGCCAGATCGTTTATGAAGATTATTTGAAATGGCATCACTTTTCTCAGAGGCCTCTAGCTTAAGCATCAGCAGTGTGGTCCCTGGATCCATGTTACAACATGAAAGAGTGTGCTGCTGCCTCCTGATCGGTGCATATGGCCTTCAGATTGGTGAAACAGAATTGTCAACTCCTAAGATGCCTAGGAGGGAGCTCGGTTGATTTTCCCCTCCACCCCCACCCCCATAAAAAAAGTTAATTACCAATCTTGGTTGGATTCTTCCTTGCCTCCCTGACATTGACTGCTGCTAATTCACTGATTAATCTCATTAGTGTGATTATCGTAGGATTTGGAGTTGGCGCCCATTGTTCTGCAGACAGTGCTGTGCGGCCCGAGCACTTGCCGCCTCATTCAGTTTTGCTGTGATTTTTCAAAGGCTGGTTGAGTGAGCTTTTGTGAGGCAGGCGGCTCGCCCTTTCCCTTTCAGCACCGGGAGCTGTCCGCTGCTGATCGCAATTACGTTCAGCGGTGACTGACTTCCTGCTAGTTTGCTGGCAACGCGAAAATGGCTCACTTTCATCACCTTAATCATTGTCCTCGAGGAGGCAGGGGTAGGGGCAGCGTCCTCGGTCACAGTCGGATGTTTGAAGATGGTGGCCGAGGAAATACACAATCTCTATAGCGTTATTTCACCTATAAAATTTTTTACCCGACTTTCCAAATTACCAAACATAATATGATGTCATTAAAATGACTGGCATATGTATAATTGTGATTTAAAAAAAAAAACTATAAACACAATGTGGACATGCTTTTCAAGTGGAAAACCTACTGGTAGTGAAGATTTATGTGATTCTTGATAAAATTTCATTTTTGAAAAGATGAGTCAGGATTATCAAGATGAACCAGTAGGTAGAAAGTATACATGCAACATAAATTTTAACTTCTCTTGAGTTAAACTTGCATCTGCTAGCAAAACTTAGGCCAGTTTTATAAATTCGTGTTGGAAGCTGAGATTACGGATGAAGGGCTCGTGATTTGTGGCCATGTGCATGTGGTGCACGAAAATTGCTGAAGACACAGGAGCACACACTGAAGAAAAGCAGGGTAGCAGGGTTTTCAGAAAGTGAGGGTGTTTTCAAGGTGCTGCTCTCATTGTCCCTGTCCTGTTTTGCATCTGGCTTATTTAGTTTTTACTCTCTTGTAAATTTTTATATTTCATACCTTACTACTGAGTATGCCCAGGTATTTCACTGTCTGATGTGTTATGTCCGTTTTCTATGCCATAATCAATTAGCAAAAATAAATAAAATATTTTGCAACTTCAAAGCTTTTTAAAGTTTTTCTATTTGTTAAACTATACTTCAGACATAAAATTTTAAATGAACAATCTGATGATTTGTTGATTTTGATTTTCTTTTAGAAAAACTTCACACATGTGATAAAATGCAATCACTTCTCTGTGAAAATTTTATTTTGTTGCCTAAATAATATTTCTAAAGTCTCACATGTAAACTAGATTTCTGACTCTGCCTGTAAGACAATCCAATCTGAGGGAGAGGCACTGTTTTTGAAAATATACTATATCATCTAAAATACTTTGTTTGCTCATTACACATTTTTTTGTGGCTCCATTTTAAACTTCAAACAACTTAAATTTTTATATATTCTTAATTATTATCCATTATGAAACCCAGGCAGTGGCAACAAGGGACAAGGGAGATGCCCTTTGGTGATGACCACCCTGCTCTGACACCGGCGTGTGGCTCGGCCAGATGTCCCTTTGGTCCATGGCTGGGGTCTCCAAGCATTAACCAGTTTTTCAGATGCATCTGGGGCTTTGCCCTGGAGTCTACAGTGATGGGAAGGCTCACCAGAACACTGCCCAGGAAGCAGGTGAATGGCACATTCAGGAAGAGGGACGTCCAATTTTGCTAAATTCTTATCATTAGATTACCCCACATCATAATTTCATTGCAATTTCTTATTTTAAGTTTCTAAAATGCCCTCTTCATCAATGCTTTCTTTGGGGGGAATGGGCAGCATTCGTCTGCAAAGAAGAACAGAGGATGAGCTCGAACAAAAACTTGAACACGATTAACCCATTTTTCGCCAAGTTTCATCACGCTGTGGTCGTCACCACTCTTCACCTGACAGCGACCTGCATTCCTTCCCAGTTAAACTGCCCGGGCAAGATACCACGCAGTTAAAGAAGTGCATATGTATATAATTTTTAAAATTGTCATCTTCAAGTCGTAGAGGGTGAATCACATCCAAACAGCATGTGTGGCTGATAGAAAAAAATAAATATTTTAAATTGGCATGCTCCACAAATCAGAAATATAGCCCATAATGATAAACTTGTACAAGGCATACTACTAAACACTGTACTTTTGTAGGGACTGTGTGATTTTTCTGATGTCAGATTATTTAAGGTAGCAGCTATACATTTTTCCATCAGTAGGTTCTGTTTCAATGCAACATGGTTTCGGTTTGGAGTATGCTTTGTCTCTCTCTGTCTGTCTCTGTCTGTCTGTCTGTGTCTCTCTCTGTCTCTCTCTCTCTCTCTCTCTCTGTCCTCTCTCCTCAACTCTGCTCCAGTCTGTCTCTGTGCCCCCCTCCCTCTCTGGTCGCTCTTGCACCTGCATTGTTCCAGCATACACAATGATTTTTCTATGCCTGTTTTCACAATGAAACTGTTTTAAGCTTTGACATTGTAATGAGTCCTCGGGGTATCTGTGGAAGTAATCAGAGGTGGCAGAGAAAATGTGAGCCAGGTGTGAGAAAACTAGGAGGAACGCAGAAATGCTTATTTATTATGTAGGGATATACTGAAGCGTTGCTGTACTGAGCTGTTGGGCTAGAAAATTTTCCTCAAATGTATCTCTTTAAAGAAAATCCCTGCTCCCCACGTGGTGATTATTGGAGAAGTTGGGAGGGGGAGGGGACCCTTTCAGCCTGAGTGGAAGGGGTATTGTGCCGCGCGAGGGCCGGGTGGCACAGGGCGCTCCCAGAGAGCGTGGCTGGCTCTCACACTGCGGTGATCTCCCGCAGGGCTGCGCGGGGAGGCCACTGTCACCGCTGAGTAACCAGGAGGTCTGGGCTCCAGACTTCAGGCCAGAGGCTTGGATGTAGAGGAGCCGCCTTGGAGGCTAGAATCAGGTGTTTTGGTAACTTTGGGCTCCTGCGCGCTGCCCCCCCACCCCGCCCCGGGCACCCGTCAGCGAGCCCTCGGTGGCGGGTCACTGCTGGTGGCGCTGCCCTCGGCGCTCCCCGGGCCCGGGCGGCTGCCGGCGCCGGCTCTGGAGCGCAGGGCGGACGGGGTGCACATGTGTGGGGGACGGGGACCAACACGTGTGACGGCCCCTCCGGGGCAGACACGGCCCTCCCCGCGCGCGGGAGCAGACTGCGGAGCAGGATTGTGCCGGCCGGCCACCCACTCTTCTGCATAAAGGTACCTCTTTCCTTTTATTTAAAGGTCGCCTGAGGTTTATCTGTCGTTGCCACTTCCAGCTCTTCTGAATGACCGCTCGGGCACTTCAACACATAGCTGTTTCCTTGACTACCTAGCTTCGGCTCTTATTTGATGACAGATGATCACGCTTCTTAAAATCGCACGGTTGGGTGGACTCTTTCTCCAGCGGAGCGGCCCCTTCGGGGTGGTGGCCCCGCGGGCACCGGCAGCCTGCGTGCCGCCTGGACTTGTCACTAAACAGGAGTCTGTGTTCGAGGCTCGCGTCCGGGGGGAGGGTGGGAGGCGCTAAGGAGCCTGTGCGGTTTAACGCGGCCTTGCGAGCGGCGGCTGCTCCTGGAGGCTTGCAGAGTGCGGGTCGGAGGCGCTGCTGGAGTGAGGCATTAGCTGCCTGCCTGGAGGAGCCATTTATAAAACCAGCACTTCCTTTTAACCAGAAAAATGCTAATGGAACTCATACATCTCCGTCCCCTTTTGTACCTTGGAAACCTAATTTGGTCTTGCCTTTTCAGATGAAACCTTTCCTGATTATTCTCTTCCTGCAAACAATACTAAAAGGTGGATGATGGTTTAACTTTCTCCAGGAAATCGTTCTGTGTCTTTTGTTTTCAAAGAAAACGGTAAAAGCAGCTCACACTGAAACAGACCTGAGTGGGGTTGGCAACCTGCGAGCAATGTTGGGTCGGCTCCTGTTAACTCTTGGGGAACTGCCCTCCCATTTTGAGCTGTGGCAGGGCAGGTTGGGGGGGCCTCTTTGTGTCTTGTTTTGAAGCTGAGTGGCAGCACCATGTGCGACACTGCGGGTTCAGGTGGCTGTGTGAGGTTCCTTTGGCCACAGCATGGATTTGCCACCACAGAAGTGACGGGGGCTGGTTTTGAGATGGGCTGCCGCGCCCGTAAGCTGCAGGCAGCCTGTCTCTGCTATTCACCATTCCCATCTATTCCATTAAATACGGCCCTGCACATGATACACATTCTGCTCTAGAGATTTAGGGGCCTGTGGCTACAATGTAAGAATCATACAGCATGCCTCCCCAATCTCACCCAACTGTGCTGCCAGCTTAATAAACAGGAAGGCTGGCAATTACCGGTTTAATCCACAGCCGTACCTTGACAAGCATCTAGCTCAGCGATGGGGCTCCCTCCCAGACTAGGATCTGGGGAGATGGATGTGTTTCATGGAGCTTAGAGGACACAGCTCGAGACAGGGTAAGTCGGCAGTGAGTGGAGATGCCGCTGCACTGTGGTCTCCCGGGGAGCCGGCCGGTGCACACGCAGGGCTGGCCCCGTCTGTGGCGGCCTGTCCGCCAGCCTCCAGCACGCATGCCCGACCTCCCTGTCGCTTAGTGGTGTCAAGTTATTAATTTCCATCTTCGACTTCAGGCCTGTTGGTTTCCTGTCGGAAAGCATCATTACTTTTGTCCGTGTGGCAAAATAATTAGCATACAGATGAGAAGTGGCCCGGTGTCTGAGCACCGGTAGAGAGATGTGCCGTGGGAAGTTGATTGGATGAATGGAGGACAAATGGTGGGCGTTCAAAAGCCTTACAAGAGTTCTGTGGTCGTGGAGCAGGTTGGAGCATTTTTCTGGGTGAGTCCCTGAGAGGGAAGGCGGGGTGGCTGCCGGGGGAAGGGTGGCCGGCCGCGCTGGCCCCGCCAGGGAGCTGGGGGCTGCAGGCACGGGTGTGCGGCGCCTTGGGTTTCGCCCTGCTGTTCCTGCAGGTAAATATGTCCTGGTCTCCTTGTCCTGTGCTGAGCGGTGGCTCCCCTTCCCAAAGTGGGGCAAAGTTCAACTCCGTGTGGTCAGTAACAAAGAATAGTCGGGGTCGCTGGTCTGGGGCAGGGGTTCCCCCCCTCCCTTTCGTGGGGCTGGAGTGAGAATGAACTGTTGAGACATTGTTGTTTTCAGAAACGTGCAGCAGCCATTATTCAGTGTGTTTAATTAATATTTTCTGGAGCAGGGTGTCCAGACCAGTAAAACGAGCAGACTCCTGTTTCAGTGAAAGGCCAGGCGTCATTAGTTTTGACTGGTATATATTTTTCCTAGCTGGAAGGAGATTTTGGCTAATTTAACTGGCAACTTACTGGACATTATGGAAATTGAACTGAAGTTTCTATTGATCTGTAAGCTCTATAGATAGGAAATGTGAAAATTAATACAACCCCCGGTACTTCTAGTGCTTGTCAGAAAAATGGAGACTGTTTTTTACCAAGCAGTCCTCTGAGTTGAGAAATAAGTGTGAAGCCTGCTGGAATCCCAGTTTTTTATTGTCATCAGTGACACACATTTCTTATATAATTCTGTGACTGTAGTAGTGTGATAGGGGTGTTTCAGTGTTCAGTCAATATCATTCCATCTCAGGGAATTCGCTGATAAATAGTTCCATTCCCTCCTCACAATTCCTAGTCTCCTTAAAAGGTAAGGTTTTCATTTTAACTGACCTAATTATTTCATCTGCTTTCAAGGTAGAAATTAGGCAGAAATTATTATCCTTTAACTGTCTGTTCACAGTTTCCTGAATATTGCAGACCACTGGAGTTGACTGTGCTTTTATTTTCAGGCTTTTCTGAAAGAGTTGCTTTACTTTAGTTGTTGACTTACACACAATGACCATGAATATTTGACAGAAAATGCAACTTTTTTGAAGGGTCATTCCTTCTGTTTAAAAATACCATGCATTTCCAAAAAAGAAAAGACAACGACAAAAAAACCCACCTCAACGAACACAAACCTCAGAAGATATTGCAAATCATATTAACCCTTCACGGGAAGCTTTTGACACTTGGTGTTTATCATTTTCTCTCTCATACTCCAAGTTCCTAAACATTCACATTGAGCTTTTTTTGCATAATAGGTAAATTCTTCATTTTTATATCAATGTGTGTATGTGTGTGTATGTGTGTGTGTGTGTGTATACACACACACACACACACATACACACACACACATATAGACTATTTTATTTTATTTTGAAATTTGCTAGTAAATTAGAATGAAAAAAAAATTGTGTTTTTTAACCCAAACAATATTAAATACCAAAATATCCTCAAACAGACGCATGCCGTGTTGTCTAGAGAGAAGTGGTATTTGCTTATTTCCCCTCTGCTGTATGTCACTTCAGAGTGGAGCCAGGCGCTCCATGATCACAGTAACTCCTTTGGGTTGCACGATGGGTTATAACCTCCCCGGACGAGCCACCAGCATTGTGTTAGCCTCGACGCACCCCGTTCACAAGAGGAGGGAGCCCTTTCATGGCACCCACCGCGCTTCCTTTGTGCCCGGCTGCCTCTCAGAGGTAGAACCCAGCTTTTTTTTTTTTTTAAGGGCCAAAATTATGTCACATCACTTTCCACTTGACAGAGTTACTTTATGCCAGTCTCTGTCACATCAGTTTTCAGGCACTGTGGAGTGGATGAGGACTTGCCTTGAAAGACAATGAAAGGTCCCAGGGTGAGAAATATGCTGATGTCCACCTCACTTAAAGTGCGATTTCTAAGGGAATTTTTATTTATTTATTTTTATTTATTTTCTAGTTGAGCTCTAAGGTTGAAGATCAACTTTGGATGAGAAAGCAGACTTGTATAACAAGTGTTTGGGCAATCCATGAGATGCCCAAGCATTCGTCTGAAGTCAGACACCTTTTGCTTTCCCTGGGGAAGAGTGGTGGGCCCCGGGGTATCTCGGGCCTCAGGGGGTCTGTCCCTGTGCGTGGACGGCCCACCATCGTGCCTGAGCAGGGCACCCAGTACCTGGGAAGGGAGACGGGAGCAGACACTTTTCTTTCAAAAGGTCACTTGATCTTTTTTTCAAAAATTGTGTGCTGTGACGTATTGTTGCAGTGTTAGGGGGCTGTGATGAATTTCTTCAAAGGTTTCGCAAGTGCACGCACACACGTGTTTTGAAAATGCAAGTGGGATGCCGTGAGTCAGCTGACAGCATGTGAGCCGTCGGGTGGGCATGTGCTCCGGGTCCCCTGCTTCAGATGCACGTCTGCACTTGTTTGTGTAGTGGAGAGGTGCCCAGGATGGCATTGCTCACTGGCCACCCTTCCTGAAGTCTTCTGCTTGGAGAGTGCACTCCATTTGTGTTGGAGAAAATCCCCTCATGAAGGCTGGACACTAGCTGGAGACATTTCTTAGTGTGGGATGCCAGGTATAGGTCTGTAAATCAGACAACTCACAGATTAATAATTTATGGGGCGGGGCTCTTTCTGGCACATTGACCAAGATGATCATTATAGGATTTCTAGCTCCAGCCCTGTTTTGAGCAGCGTTTTCATCCTGTTCCCTCAGCCCAGACGCGTCACGGATGTTAGGGGCACTCAACAGGATGGCTTCTGCAAAGTGAGCGTTGCCTCCCGGCTCCAGAGGCTGCTGCCTCACTCAGCTCTGACAGGGGTGGGCAGTTCTCAGAGACGATTCTCCATCTCTCCCAGCCTCCCAACCCTGGAAGGGGGTGCCAACGGTCTGGGCCCTCTGAGCACAGGCAGTGAGCACAGAGCACTGTCGCCGTGAAACAAAGCTGGCCAGGCTGGTTGTGGAAATAATCGAGTCTGCTGGGCACCCCATAGAGAGCCATCAAATCAGGTCTGCAAGGTTGTGCACACTCAGAAGTCAATGCCGCATCTGCTCGTGGGCCCTCCGGTTCGCTGAGACTCCCACCTGCCTGATGCATCTGGGCATGAGCTTTTCAGAAGCCGGTTTCCTGCAGGATGAATTTAATACGTCTTGAGGGCCAGGCGCAAGCAGATCGGTTCTATCTCTGCACCAGAAAATCTCATAAACATCTGTAAGAACACAGATTTTCAACAACCCCAGGATTAGGGGATGCTCTTTTGTGAAATATCCCAAGCCTCCTCCCTTCCTACCTCGTGCCAACATGGCATTTTTAAATTAGGAAGTTGATTAAAAAGGGCTGGAAGACCACAGATGTGTGGTCCTTTGGCATCCACCCAGCTGTTTGTTGCCTGGTCAGGAAAGTATAGCTCATCACCAGCTTTAGGAAAGAGGAGACATCATCACGAGGCTGAGGGACGTCAGAAATGAGCCTGTCCTGGAGTGCACGCGGGGGGCAGTGGGGCTGGCTTCCTCCCTGCAGCCTCCTCTGCAGGCAGACTTGTCGGCTTCCTTTATGGAACACGTGGCCTGCAGTTTGGAGACCCAGCCCAGCTGGACGTATCACCCTGAGAATGTTGGGGTTCTGATTTCTCAGTGGTCAGGGGGACTGGTGAGATCCCTGATCGATCTCCTGTCCTGTGGTTTGGAGTGGGTGGTGGTATTGCTGCAAGAGGGCTGTGCAGTTCATCTTCAAGAGTAACCAGTCTTCTTCTTTTTTAAAATAAGGGACATTTCTTTCTTCAGGGTCCTGGAGTTCAACACAATCAGAGTGATAAAAGTGTGTGCCTAATTGTAGTGTTCCTGTGGCCAACGGGTGTGAGCAGGTCACGCTATAAATTTAACTCTGCCCGCCCACACCACATCTGAGTGCCCCCCAAACCCAAGCTTGCCAGAGAAGCAGGAGACCCCGCCTGACAGCTGGACTACTGCAGACTCCATGCTGAGGTGCACCTTTAACTCAGGATTCAAGATCAGGGGACTCTCTCCCCCTTGGGACTTTCAGCTGCTGGGCCATGATCCTCTCCTTTGCTTGCAAATTTATTGATTGTGCTTGGATTCTGCATTTGAGAAGAGTTTGGTGACAGCCTGGTGGGTCAGTGGCTGTGCCGGGCAGCCGGGGGCTCCCTTGCCAGCTTCCCCCGGAAGGAAAAAATGGAAGGAGTGAGAAAGATGAAAGCCATGGTTCCCTTCACGTAGCCCCTCCTTCACGCTTCGTATGACACGCGAGTGTCGAGCAGAGTCGGAAGGGGTGGGGCTGCAATGTTGGGCCCACAGCGAGTCAGGGTGTGTGTGTGTGTGTGTGTGTGTGTGTGCACGCGTGCAGTGGGAAAAAGTAGGTTTACAGTTTTGAGTATGCGAAACACACAGCTAATAAAGCTATTGTAATAGTCATACCCTGTATATCTTTTTCTATATAAACAACTGTGAACCTACTTTTGCCCCACCCTATATATATGTATTTATAGGTATAGATTATATGTAAACATATACCTATTTAAGTATATATGATAAATTATATGTAAGCACATACACAACTATGTTTACATATAATCTATAAATATATGTAACATAGTTCATATTTGATATGTTATATTACACACAGAACATACATGTTACATTGTCCATGCCACGTGTTACATTGCATATAACATATATAATGTGTTACATGTTATGTATATCCATAGGATATATATATATCCATAGGATATGTGTGTGTGTGTGTATACTTATTTTTAAATACATAGATTCCTGGCAAAAGGTGACCACACCCCTTCCAGACCTCCTTTCTCTGCCCACACTATGCCATGGACCAGGCATCCTGAGCGGGGGGGCCCCCCTGCTGACCCTTCTCCA
Organism: Macrotus californicus; assembly: GCA_007922815.1. Lineage (NCBI taxonomy): Eukaryota > Metazoa > Chordata > Mammalia > Chiroptera > Phyllostomidae > Macrotus > Macrotus californicus. Next base: position 30,908 of record VMDR010002281.1, on the reverse strand, counting down.
GCGACTGGCACTTTAGGAACCATGTGATCATTCTGAGAATCAGCCCTTAGTGGCACGGATTGCGGAATCGTCATTCTCTAGTTGATTAAATATCTGACATGAGTTTATCCCCTTCTTACGAAGTCTGGAGCTGAAGCCCCCACTGGGTGGGGTCTGGGCAGTCATCCCCCTGCAGTCTCCATGTGTACACGTCAGCCGTCCCTTCTGGTGTGCAGTTGCAGCGGAAACCAGGCTGCTTGCTGTGAACGCGTGGCACAGTAAACAAGTGTTATTCTGAGGAAGGAGTGTTGGTGATGTCAGGTGTTTCTGGCTCACAATCTGCACACCTCAAAGCTGTGGGTCCGGAGATTCACTGCAGAACAGCTGAGTCTGGCTTGGCCCTAGCTGACAGACCAAGGGCCAGCCCACAGCCAACAGGAAGGTCCCTGGGTCCTATTCACTCACCTGTGACTTCAGTCTGTGACATCAGCAGCCGCCCAGGAGCAGGCAGCTGATGGGGGCAGTGACTTGGTCACCCACAGACTCGCCATTGGCTGCAGAGACAGCAGAAGAAAGAGGAGAGAGCAAACTGAGAACTGGTCGTGCAGCTCAGGCCGTTCAGATGCCTGTCTGCCTTGTTCCCATGGAGTCAGGGCTGACAGAGCATGCCTATCCACTCAGAAATAAGAATTCTGAGATTAAATCCTGTAAAAAACCTTCGATTAGAATGAGAGTCTTACATGCTCTCAGAGTCTGGAATTTAAGTACCTTTAGCACCAAAAGCTGCATGTCTTTGCTTAGGAATAGAAACCTCAGATTGCATACCGTGAAAGGGGCTGGTTGATGCCAGGTACTTGCGTGGAACAGGAAAGAAAACCTTAACTGTTTGCCCAGATAAATTTGAGACTAATTTGTTATGTGTTTTTTGGTCCACAAGGTATATTTGGCACTGAGTCAACATTTGGAATTTTCCATGGAATTTGTGTTGTGAATTTACCAGTATCTTTTGTGGCTCCTTTCACAGTTCTGAGAACTAGAATGGTTCACTATTGTTTTTTTAGTTCATATGTTGTTACTGGGGTTTTGTTAACTCAAAAACAATCCTTTTCCCTAAGAGACCCACACCCTTAGTGCAAGCCTCGAAATGTTGTGTCTGTTCCCTGGAGACAAGTTACCACACCTGTTTACAAACGGGCTGAGCCACCTGTTCACCTAGCTTTAGAGTTAATGACCAAAACACTATCTGATCAAAGGGGTCAGCATGACAAGGAAGACCACCAAAGCTGTGAGATTATAAGTGACTCATTTATAATGCATAACATTTCACGTATATTGAATTTTGAATAAGTTAGAAAACATACTCAGTCCCTGATAAATATTCCAAATGTGGATATCAGGAGTTAGCTTGCAGAATGTCTGTAAGGAGATGTGTGGCCCATGATATTTCTCTTTGGTTCTTCATATCTTCAGAGCTCAACACGTGCAAGTTAAACCATTTGTTTTGGTGCCAAAGGTATCACTGACGTGTTAGGGCTGCTGGTGAGACAAGCAGCATTAGAAAAGTGGGCATACATACAGGATGGGGCGAGAGTAGTTTACAGCTGGGAGTATGAGAAGCACAATTTATTCTCGTGTTATTATTTATTAGCTATTGGAGCATTTTCCATACAAACAGCTGTAAACCTGCTTTTGTCCCCCCCAGGACACTCGGGACACCAGCCGTAGCCTTCTCGCCCTCCAGCACCGCCCCATCTCCTTGATCCTTCCCACTTGAGTTCCCCTTCAGCTTGCGTTAGCAACCCTGCTTGCTCCTGCTCCTGATTTTCAGTTACCAAAGGGCAGGGTTAGGAGGACCGCTAATTACCCCCTTTGCTGATTATTTAGGACTCTTCAGCATCAGAAACTCTCTGCCTGGCTCAATCCTGTCCCTTGGGTGGTACATGCACCACAGGTTCTGACTCCCCAACGTCTTCAAAATGACCGACGATGCTGGAAACATCTCTCTTTCCACCAACTTCTAAAAGGGGGCTTTCACCCACTTGTATACATTGTAGTTATCTTTTCCCCTTTTTTGTCCTTTTTCTTTTCTAAGTGAGACTTTCCGTCCCTATGGAGCAGACAGTGATGGAAAGCCCAGTTGAAAGCGTCTGGAGTGGAAGGACCTTCATCCGAGTCCAGCTCTGTCATTTGGGGATGAGGGTGCACAGACCATTTCAGCTCTCCGTGTCTCGGTGCCCCTGCTGAAGATGAGGGGACTGAGCTCCATGGTTTCTCCTCCCCAGCTCTCGCATTCCGTGGCCCTGGAGCTGCCATTCCCACATGGCTCCATCCCGCAGATGGGTCGCTGTAGGTAGTGCCCTGCCCAAGGGCGGCACCTTGCTCCTTGTTTGGGGTCATTTTGCAGAGAAGAACAGGAAGACAGCCTGACACCACCAGCTGGAGAATTCAGGGGAGGGGCTTTTTTGATGGGCGGGTCTAATCTGGCATTCCTAAGGTCAGTTGAATTGACATGCAGTTCATCTAATCCGAGGCTCCTTGGTCATCTAGGAAAATCACTGGACTGCGTGTGAAACTCGAACGTGTAGCTGAAAATGAACTTTCTCTTCCGTGCTTTTCTCTCTGAATTTGGTTTGTTCTGTGACTTCGGTTTGACTCCACTTTGGACGAGTCTTCTGTTGTGCTCCCTACAGTGAGGGGCTGTCCTGATCAGCTCACCACCAGGTGTGAGGGCTCTGTTACTGCTGCTCTGCTTCCCCTGACTCATCTGGCTGAAGGGGTCTCCTTTCCCTGCCATGAGGGGGGCAAGCAAAGTGTCTGTAGCAGGTGCCACTGAGCTCGATGTGGAGAGGAACAGCCCTGTGGGCTGTGTGTCTCACCTTCTGTCCAGGAAGCAGTGTTCCGGTAGTAGTCACAGCCAGCGTATGACAGGTTAATAGAAAGTTTTAGCAGCTAAAATTCTCAGCACTTAAAATCTGTTACACAACCCGTGTCCTACTTCTGGTAGCCTAAAGCAACCAAAGTGACAAGATCTTGTGGGGACAAATAACCCCTGAGCTTTTGCCACAAGAACTGGTGGTATGTGGCCTTCACCAATTCAAATGAGCTGAGTTTGTTTTTGAAACAGTCCAGGAAAGTAGAGAAGACTGTTGAGCCCATCGTGGGGGAGGGGAGCAAGACAGAACCAAGCCCCCTGGGCAAGGTCAGGCAGCCCTCTCTGCACACCTGAAACAGACTTCTCACCTGAAACACTGCAGCCTTCCTGGCTCGCTGTTACCAAGGAGGCTCCTTTGGGAAAAGTTAGATGAAGATACGCTTTATTTAATAAAATCATCTACTCTTTCAAGGGCTCAAAATGCCAAATGTGTAATTTTTAAGAGTTGAGAACTGCCTCTGACACCCAAACCAAGGAAGAGGTGCGGTGAGAGAAGCGGAGCCGTGTGCACCTGCGCAGGTGAAGGGGGCGGAGAGAGACCAGCGAGAGTGGAGGGCGCCGCAGGCAGAGATGCAGGGGAGGAAGTCCACAGGCGATGAGAGATGCACTTAAGACACACCATTGCACTATTCCACGTTCCAATTTAAAGTGGGTGCTGTGAAGTCATGCTTTTGGAAGATGAAAGTTCAGTCATGGTGAGTGATGAGGACCCTGATTCTTTTAAGCAAGTACAAAGTATTTATATATCACGTCGGCAAACAAATGAGAGCAGACTACCAGGGACACACCACGATAACAGAAATAACAACCGACCCTTGTTTAAAATAGGCACTGTACTGAATGCCTTATTCACAGATTATGCCATGTAAAGCCCACAGTAGTCTATACGTTTGTGGGCACTATTATTATTTCGATAATCATAAAAAGACAAGATAGCGTGCCTGTTAAAGAGTTTGGGTTACTAAAAATGTAGTGTGAATACCGTGTACTGTTTAAGAAACAAAGCCCAAGGGCAAAGCTTCCATCAGGTGAGAGCGTGACTGGTGGCTCTCTGCTGCTGTGGTGGGGCGCTCGCGCGGTCAACGGCCGCGGCTCTGGAAAGACGCGGCCCTCCTTGCGGGGATGTCTCTGCGGGACCAGCCTGAAGCTGGGTCTGAGGCCTACTCCTCGCCCTTCAGATCTGAATGTCTAGTTGAGAATATAAAATATAAATATGGAAAAGGTTGAATAGCAACAAACAAACGAAACAACCCTGATGGACAATGGAGCCACCAGAAGAAATGCTGTGCACTCCTTGGTGGTCACCTGCTGTTTGGTGCGCAGCACAGCCATGATGGGGACCCGAAGGCACCCCATTCCTGCAGAGCAGGTGGCCTGTGCGGTTCATAAGTGGGAGGGTTGGGCCGATTCCTGGAAAGGTGTGTAATTTGGAAGTGTGGGGAAAAGGCAAGGCAGCCTGTGTTAATGTCACCACAGTGAGTGTATTAAATGATCGCAACGTCTGGACTGTCATGATCGCGTGCCATTTTGGGGGGGGTGGCCTGTGCGTGGGCTCTCGTGGCCTCTGGGGAGTTGTGCATGTATATAAATGGAAGGCAGTTCCATTTTGGAAACTGTTAACAGTTTGTTTTTTAAAACGTTCTCAAAGCTACATCATCTCATTCTATGGTCTAAATATATGTCAGACAAGGGGTTCATTATTTTTACTAGATGCTTAATGAAAATATTAAATACTTTTAATTTTGTAATGGTCATAAATAATTTCATACATTTTCTCACAAAACAGTTGAAATGTTAAGCAAACAATGGGCATAGTTAGTTCTTCTTTGCTCTGGAATTATGCAAGTAGGGACTTCTCTTTTTCCACGATGCCGAGATTCATGTGTTGTGAGCCCCGTGTCATAGGAAGGCGGAGCCCAGAGGTGTCTCTGAGATCATGTGTGACAATAAACAAGCTGTCCAGTTCAGGCTTCTCTGTGGGGTCCCAGCGAGTCACATCTCACTCCTCTAGGCAAGATCAAGTTTACGCGTGACTCCGAGACGGTGTAGTGTCCCTGAAACTGAAATTATAAATGATAGTTCTCACTTATTTTGCCTCACAACAGACCAGCACTACGTGGTGACCCACAGCCCTCAATACTCACACAGCGATGATGCCATGGTCCCCACTCTGCAGGTGGCTCCCACACCAGCTGTGACATCAAATAGCATTTTTTTCCTGTAGTGGCTCTTTGAGGAAAAATGTCCAGCTTTCCACTTTCTTATTTTCCCCAAACTAGTTATTTTAAACTGATTTATAATCCTAAACCATGCTTAATGAAAGCCTCGTTCAGAACATCAGATCTCACTGAAATGCGCCGGGCATTGTTTCTCCCAAGCTCAGGCCCTCTGTGGAGAGCTGGCCCCACCCTGGTGGACCCCCACCTCCCAGCAGCGGAGGCGGCGGGCACCACGGGAGCACATGCAAAGGGCCTGTGCACCTTTGTTCTCTCTTTCCGGGGCTTCATTTGTATGTCAGCTGAGATTCTCAGAAAATAATGGGCTAAGTGTTATCAGCTTTTTTTTTTAACATAAAAATGCTGTCACTGTGCCACGGATGCTGACAAAAACCTACCGGTTCCTGCCCTTTCCTCATGGAGGTGCTAGATGCGGGGCAAGTAGAATATGAGCCCTCAGCATGTGGGCGCTCTGAGAGGAAGTAACGCGTCTGTGCTGATCACATCCCCGGTTCACCGCTGTCCCAGCCCTTTCTTCTCTCCTCAGCGCCCTGGCCACTGCAATTGCTACTGCGTCTGGTCCGTCCATTCTCGTCCAGCAATAGCCCCTCAGACATTAGCTTGCTTGCCAAGGAGCCAAGAAAGGCTCTCCTGTCTGTGTCTTCCTCCCCATCTTCCTCGTCACCCTCTCAGCTGGCTTCTGGCCAGAAGCTCCCCTTGTCCCACTTCTCGGTGTCCACGGCGTCCTGGCAGGCCCTCCCACAGTATGTGGGGAAATGCCCTTGAAGCAGTGAGCACGTTTCCTGCTGTCCTTGGTGAACCGAAGGCAGGCTTTGTCTCTATCTCTACAGGATCTAAAAATAGGAAGAATGGATAAGGGGCTGAAACTCTCAAAAAAAGCCACCAGGAGTGACAGTCCTTAGTAAGCCTCAGGATTGCTATGCTCTTGAGGCGCGGCAGGTGCGGGGACTACTTTTCGGGGCTAGTTCTCAATGTCAGGGGCGGGGACCACCTGACGGGACAGCAGAGGAGGAGCAGTCTGGGTCCTGACATAAGTGGGGTGACTCCTCAGGGGTGGGGTGCTAGCCCTCCCCGCGCACTTTCGGCTCTCCCGGGATCCCATCCTTTCCTAAGCTCCTGTCCCCAGCCCCAGTGGGCAAGGCAGCCTCCCCAGCGGGATCCTGGAATGCGTCTCCCCTGACCACACACCTGAGCCTGGCGCCACTGAGCTGCGTGGCCTCACCCACAGTTAGATGCTGCAGCCCTTGTAGCCGAGCGTCGTGATTCATGCGCATCCCAGGCAGAGACATGAGCTCACTGAGACCCAGCCACTGCAAGGGGATGCGCTTGGAATCGCAAAGAGTTGGGGCACGCCCATGAATCAGCGGCAGCTGCCACCCTCCCCGGTGCTGGGCTTCACAGAGCCTGGCTGGGCTGTTGCAGAGATGGAGTCCCAGGCCACAGAGTCACGCTTTTCCGGGAAAGCGCATCTGCTCTCAGGTCCTTTCACAAGATGACGCCTCTGGGAGATCTCCACCTGCCCACACTGTGCGTTCACTCAGACCTGGCTTCTTCTGGGTGAGGACCAAGGGCGGACACACGGCCTCATTTGTTCGTTCCTGTCCCAGAGCCCGACGGGCAAGGAGAGAGGGTGCCAGGGGACTGGCTTCTGTCCAGCAGGCTCTATTCCAGACTCCCAGCTCCAGGGCTGTAGCCCAAGCGGGACCCCCAAGTGGTGGGGCTCAGCAGGTTTGCCCTCATTCCCTGGGTGGTAACACCTGGTGCTTCATTTCACAACAGGAAGGCCATTCTAGGGCCCCCTGGTGCACCACCTGAGACCCACATCTCTGCGTACCTCGCCCCTCACGATCCCTTTCCATGCTGTGGAAGGCGCACGGGAGCATACTGATTAGATGAGGCAGAGCAGTAACCTAATCCAGGCGGCTGGGCCACATCCTTGTCTAGATTCATCAGCCCGGAAGGCACAGGTTGGAAACAGGCATGTGTGTGATGTAGTCTGCAGGAACCTGCCATGTGGCACATGTCTTGGTGCTCACGGCCCGTCGGCTGGGATTTGCTGTCAGCTGCCTTTTCTGATTCTTGTGTGATCTTGGTTATGAAAACCTTAAGTTCCTCCCTTGGTGTTGGTAGTCTTGCAATCAGACCCCACTGGCCACGTTCAGACCAGGGCTCTGAGCGCGGTGAGGGGGCTTTGGGGCTGTGAGGTGAGACGTCAGCCTTTTGGGGTTTGACCCAGTGGGTACAGCATGTCCACAGATGGGGTGCAGCAGGAGTTTCTCTTCTATTCTTTTACTTGCTCATTGCTGTTTTTGGCGTTAGGTAGAGGAATTTTGCTGTGAGCCCCCTTGCAGCCGACAGTTGTTCATATAACTATTCTTTCTTCCACTCCTTCAAAACCTTCAGCAGGGTGGATGCTGTGGGTTCTAGGAAAATGAGTCAGATCCGCCCTCTGCTCTCAGAAATTCTGTGGACCCGTAGAGAAGAGAAAACTAATGTATACAATATGGTTCACGGTTTGGCACAAATGGTAAAGAACCATAAATTAAATGTTAGGGTTTTCTCGAAGGCGGGAGAGATGGTTGGGGAAGGCTGGGTGGAGCGACATGCAAAGGTTGTACGTGAGACGATCCTGGGAGAAAGAGGAGGATTCCAACAGATAGTTACAGACAAGGGAGAGGTTCAGGCAGGGAAAAGGAGGCAAGCAAGCCCCTAGGAAAGAGAGCACACGTGGCTTTTTAGGGGATGATGTGGGGACCCCGTGGATGTAAGAAAGGGCATTTCCCAAGGCATGGTGGAGAGCAGGCCTGACGCACTGGCCCGCAGGTGGCAGAGGGTCACAGTGTCATACTCGCAAGAGTCCCCGCAGGCCGAGATCATGACTTTGTTCTCCAGATAATGGGAAATTACGGAAGGTTTGTGTGCCGTTGAGTGACAAGACCAGAGCTATTCTTTGGGATAATTAACCTGGCAGCCAATCAGTGGCTACTTCCTGCCAATTCTGTCGCTAAAATAGCTCTCCCAACTGTTTCAATCCTTCAGTCCTCTCCCGCTGCTTCCGAGGAGACTGTCATTATCTTTCTGCTGGACGGGGACAGTAGCCTCAAGTGCTGCCTCCCCCCTCCAGGCCCACCCACAAGCACACACTCCACATTCTGTTTGCAGATTGATGGTTCCAAGTGCAGCTTCGGTGTGTTTTTGTGCTCACACAGCACCAGGGTCTTCCTCTGTCCTGGGACTTAATCTGAACACCTTCCCAGTGTTCAAGGTAACCCTGACCTGTTCTCATCTGCCTTTTGTCCCTGCACTGTCCTCGTTAACATCAGGCGGTCACTGTAGCGAGGAGCTGACTAACCCTCGTTCACAGTTCTGGGTCCTTCACACCATGCCCGCCTGCTGCCATGTCTTGCCCTGTGTCCACGCAAACACCCGCTGTCACCGTCCACCCTTCGAGGGCTGGTTTGAATGCACTTCTCCACGAAGCCTTCTAATTCCCTCCAGAGGACATCCAGCCCTCTCCCCGCACCTGCCTCACGTCCTTGTCATGGGCTGCCTTGCACTTGCAGCAGTTTATGTAACAGCAGGGCTTCCCCTGAGAGGCTGTGACATCCTGCTCTTCATGAGCGTCTATTCCTGTGCAAATGGTGGGCGTGCGGGTGCCCAGTAACTCTTTGTGAACGTGAAGAGAGACCGGTGGGCAGAGATGGAGTGTGGCCACTTCTTCATGGCTGCTGGCACAACCAACACATCATCTTCTGTGAGGACCTTGCAGGTCCCAGCTTTTATGTCCTGCTTCAGTGAGAAAGCCTTTATCCTGAGTGTGACAATTTCGTTTTGGTCCGTGTGAGGTCACACACCTTCACATATGGAAATAGGCATGTTGTCCCTGCATGGAAAGCATTTCACAAGGTGCTTAGGATACATGAACCATGCATGTGCTCCCCCCGTGTCCCTGAGTCACCAAGGGGCTTCCTGGGAAATGATGTTGCCTCTAACCTGCCTGAATAAAAATTTCATCAGTCAGAAGTCCAGACTCCAATGTGAGAACGTTAGCCTTCTACACGCTTTGTTTCCCTTCACCTACTTATGCGGATGAGTGTATTCCACCTCATCCGGGCCATTTGGTGCCACTTAAAAATAAATAGTTGTACGCCTGCCACTTGAGTTTAAGCGACTGAGAAGGACCCTTGAAAACTCGGACTCCTAGGTCTCCTTCACAGCAACTGATGGGTGCTCGCAGGCACGCTGAGCTGGACTCCTTTGGGAAGGAAAAGTTTTCCTTCTCGATTTTTCCTCCAAGTAAGCAGGAGCTAGGATGAAGTAAGGAGGAGTTTGAGATGCAGAATTCTGGGAGTCATGCTGTCCCAGGGGGAGTCACTCAGCAGAGGGGCCTCTGTCTTCCTCCTGTGTGGGCTGAGAAGTGCCACCCTGCTGGTTCTAAAAAGAAGGGGGCATTAAAGTTAAGTGGGACAGACGAACCCTGGGCCTCAAAGAAGTCATCGTTGAACAATAGGCACCATATGACATCCTGACGAGCTCTGTGAGCTGTCCCTGTGGTAATGAAGAATGCTCTATGTTGTATGATAATTTCAAAAACAACAAATTACTTCAGCAATTTAAATAGTGTGGTTATGCTGGATTAAATTTATTGGGGGATATTTAGAAATTATACTTTATTTCTGTATATTTTAAACCAAAAGTTGGTTTAAGGGATCCATTTTAGCCTCTAATGTAGGGATGTGTAGAATCGGTGTGGTCCAGTACAATGAGGTGTGCATGTTCTTTACACTCTGCCTGCAATTTAAATGGCAGCTGGCCGTGTCCTGTTTCCTGTCCAGGCTCTGCTGCCATGGTGATGGTTTCATAGATGGCTCAGGGGTGTGTCACATAGATGTGCAACCTTCACACTCACGTCTACCTCATCTCCAGCACTGGTCTGCATTTCAGACGGCATGGAGTGAGCTCCGCCAAGCCGCGGGACCACAGGGACACCGACACAAAGAGCTAACCTGCTCCGGAAACTCCTTCTCCAAGAGTGAGCCGAAAGGATTAAAAGATTAAAAACAGAAAAGAGAAAAGGAACTTAGTGCTTATTACTAAATACCAGCGGAGAGGATGAGGAAGATCATGAGTACACGAGGCACAGGGGAGACACTGGATGGGTGCTGTGGAGGCTGAGACCTCAGTCGCCCTGTCCTGCTGATCTGCCGCCCACTGCGGAGCAGCCCCTCCTCTTGCTCTGACAGCTCACACTGCCTGTGCTGCTCCTGGCCAGTGCTCAGTCACCTACACTTTCACAGCACTTAGTGACAAACATATTCCTTTCCCACCCAAAACCAGACTGCTTCTCCTTAGGAATGTGCCTTATGCCTTAAAGGTATTAATTGCTACCAAAAGGATTTCCCAGGGCCTGACACAGATGAAAGGCGTCAGTAGGTACTTGTTTATTAGTCTGATTTTGGATATACATTGTTCCTATTTTTTTAAATCCAATATGGCTGTGCCTTCTTAGTTGACCTTTTGGTGTCTTTTTGTTTCCTGTTTCTCTATAATCTCAATTCACATTTTTGTTCTTGGGTGAGAGAGTGTCCAAGAGATACCACCAATGAGAAATGTGAAAATGGAAAGCCGTAGCTGGGGTGACAGTGTGTGTGAGTTGGGGTCCTGCTGTGGTTCAAGGTTAGATGTCTCCTCTGTAGGCAACAATGCTCAGGAGAATTCCTGAAGGGGTAACTTACTTCACACCTGGTTCTCCTGAGAGGTCAAGTGGCAAATATTGTCATTGGTGATGCTGTTTATTACTCATATGGCCATGAACTCTGTTGATTTTCAGACAAGCTGGGTTTTGGTTTAGTTTGGTTTTTAAAGTCTCCTCTTGGCCTCCAGAGCAAATAAACTCCTCTCAAGATGGAATGCTGTGAAAGGCTGGCCCTCCCCAATGTGGCTGGCTGGGGACAGTCCCAACACGGTCCACGGAGCACCTACATGCAGTCCTTCAGCAGGAACAAGGGCCTCGTGACCTACAGCTGCAGGCGGGGGTCCTTCCTCCCGCCCAGGCCTGACTAAAGGTGGTCACGTTCCTTAGGAAACAGCAGCATTTGATTTTCGAGTTTTCACTACATTGCTCTTTAGCACATTTTGGTAAACAAGTCAGTTGATAGGGATCTACTGAGCTCCCCATTCCGTTGGTGCTGAGGAGGGACAGGTGTCTTGAGGATGTGAAAGAACCGACGTGACAATGGTGAGCAGAAGAGCAGGTGCTGCGGGGAGAACACAGAAGTCCTGGGCTCACCTGAGTGCACACCGAGCCCTCCGGCTGCTGCCGACTAGTGTCGGCTCATGCACTTTTTGACAAGTCGCCTCACACTTGACATCCCATCTTCACCTTTAAAACCAAGTATAACAAAGAGACATGTTTATCATGGTTATTGGAAGGGTAAAATAACAGGGTTTTGTGAAATGTGAAAGGAGTTTCACAAACTCTGTTACTATGACAATGGCTATTCTCTTTAAATCACATTTAACCTAGAATTAAGGGTTGAGCCCAATCGCTCACTCTCTGGCAAATAGTAGATGCTGAGTAAATATAGGTTGAATAATTTATTGAATGAATAAAAACAAAGACATGTACTTACCTAAAAGGGGCTCAATGCTGATTATTTTTCAGGGACATTCACGAAGTCCCAAAAGTCAGAAGTGCTTTTGCTTTTTCATTAAAACAAAAAATCTGATTCTTTAAAGCAGTCTGCTGGCTCCTCTCTCAAGGACTTTGTTCATACATCAAATAATGATCACATATCACCATGTCTATAACCTAATTAATAACTTGGATTTCAGCAAAGTTTTAGATGAGACAAAGGAGCCCATTTAAATTCTTTAAGAGTTGCAGGATTTGATCAGGTTTCCACTTTTGGTTCGGTCCCCGCCATCTGAGCACACAAAGCTGCCTGTCTTCCAGGGAGGGAAGAGCTCATTGTTCGTTGTGAGCAGACATCAGCTTCAGGAATGTGCATAAATCAGCATGTTTAGTGGCAGGCACAGTCATTGCGATTTGACATCTCAGTCAAGTTTGTCTTGAAGTCTGGCAAAAATAGAAGCACAGCCACCCCCCTCCCCCCATTTCAAAGGGAAAGTGGTCCCAGGTTTCCAAAGCTCACCTGCTAGAGAGGAGCAAGCTCACAGGAAGGAACAAGCCAGACTACTTCTGTGGGTTTGTTTACATCAACTGGTGCAAAACATACTGAACATTTCGACACTTACTAATAAGTTCAGGAGTCACTTATTCAATCGACTAACATTTCAGCCTCAAGTCTGACTGCACACCTGTGTGCAGGGTTCGTTTCCATTCACATTCTGCCACGTTTCGTATTTGTGAAAACAACGGGACAGCCATTAGTTCCCCACATTGGGGTGTGCGTTTTCCGCAATGGTTGTGGGATGTGCACATGTTGATACATTTTAAAGTAACTGATGGAAGTAGCATCAACCTGTCACGAGTGTGACTTTTGGAGTAGACAGAGGGCCGTTTGTGAGCCTGACACGTCACACCATTTTTATTTACTTTGTATCAACAGGACATAGCTCATACTGGCACACCGTGCATATTTACAATTTTCATTTGGTCGTGATCACATGGACTAGTATTTGGCTGCTGTGGTGGATCTCCATGATATTCCTGTAGCTAGATTTTCAAGTAAAGGCAAACATTACAATGGCTATATTCACCAACCCTTCCATTTTGGTTCCACTCTCTGCTATAACCAAGTGCAGGGAACAGCACAGAGCACAGAGTGGGGCTCAAACATGGGGGTTGGATATTTGCTAATAAAGTGAAGAATAAATTTACATGTGAAATGGGGCATGTTAGAATTTGAAGAGTTTTCAACATGTTTGTTTGAAATTAAGTTCGCTGATCTATAGAGAAAGACGAACAGAATGGAGACATGGGTGTGCAGAGACTAGGAAGCCGAAAAGGGAGCCAGGCTAGTGAGAGGGACACGGGGCTGGCAGGGGTCGGAGCTCAGGGCTACAGGCCAGAGGCTGATGCAAATGCGCTTTCCAAGTGGCCTTCAGACAGCCTGGAAGGGCGAACTGGCGCCTGGTCCAGCCCTGCGGCTGTGACCCTATGTGACCGGACGCTGTTCCAGGACAGTGGGAACGGCGGGTGTCCTGCGGGGTGCTCCCAGAGCAGAAGGCCTGGCCAGGCTCCCACAGTCCTTGCTCTCGTTCCCGTAAGATGCACAGATCGGTCACCACTCTGGGCTGCATCCTGAGAAGCGGACTTAGGCAGGTCAGCTCTCTACCAGTCCTCTGAGGATAAGTGCCCACGGTCCAGAGTGCTCAGCCCCCTCCAGGACACTCCCCTTACTGGGAAGGCTTGTCATGTGGAGAGGTACCTCACTCACAGCACATTGTCCCAGTTGGTGCAGGTGGCTGGTAACTCTGCGGTCTGCGCACCCCCGTGGCTTATGGGCACTCTCGTGTGACCTCCAGCTGACCTCCTAGGCTGAGGGCTGATTGCTGTAAGTGGCACACTGCGCAGCCCAGGGACTCCCTAGGACCCAAAGGAATGAGGGGTGTCCGTGTGCTGTAACAAATGACAGGAGCCTCGAGGGTAAGCGGAAGGGAAACCCCTACCAGACCTGTAGAGGAGAGTGCGTGTACATTTTATGTGTGCATTAGAATGCTGAGACACGGTCTCGGTTTTGCTCCCCATCATTTGCGAACAGTTAGTGTGCACAGAAAAGGACAATTTCCGTGAAAGAACCCGACTTTCCGAGGAGGGTCAGCCCCCTTTCCTGGTGCCATCTGATGGGAAAGCACATGCACCGGCCCAGTGTCCTCAATGACACACTGAGCCAGGCCAGGTGACCCCACCCAGGCACTGCTCCCAAGCCCTTGACATACCAAACAGTATCGATTTCTTCCCTTTGCTTTGAAGTTAATTAAAAGGATTCACTGCCTCAGCAAGCTGGTGAAAAGTCATGTAGCGCCAAACCGTGATTTAGGGACCGGATGGGAAAGGCCTGGATGGCTATATGTTTACAGACCCCGAGTGAGCTGGTCTGGGCAGTGTGGGCAGGGGGCGCTCCCCAGAGTTAAAGGGGGGTGAGTCAGCATCCCCAAAGCTGAAGACACGCAGATGATAAACTGAGAAACCACTTGCAGGTTTGAAGCTCCCAGTGGTGCTGATCATCATCGTGCTTTACTTCAGAAGTACACCCGGGGTGCACTGAGAACAGCAGTGGCTGCGGGCGGCAGTTTCCTGCAACTGCACCAGGATAAAAGGAGACCTCCCTCTCCTAGGGCTGACCTGGGTGCCGCCCTGCCCCACACCCGGCCCCGGGCCCTGGAGCCTGTGGGTGGACATGCACGCTGCTGGGTCCCAGACGCAGCCTCCTTCCCCACCAGCCCAACCCGAAGTCCCTACTGGTAAGCCCACAGCACGACAGGATGTCCCCTCTTGACCGACAGGGGCCCCTCCTGGTGATGTGTGGGCAGAGATGGACCGTGAGGAGATTCCAGCCACCTCTGTGTCCTGGTAAAGCCATGATTTCCAACAGCCCATGGCTGCTCTGCCTCAGAAAGGTGTGTTGTGTCAGGTCCTAGGAGAGGGGCTGGTGCTCTGTGTCTGGAACATCCATGCCCCTTTCCATAAGCATAGGGTGTTCCTGGCCAAAGCAAGACATTGCTGCCTAGCCTGCACCATGTGCAGCAAGAGCTGACTGCACAGGGCGGGGCCACCACCCGGGGCAGAGCGTGTGTCATTTGTGTTGTGGCTCAGTGTTAGGATTTCAGAACAATGCTGTGACGGGTGATGGCTTCCTCATAAACGCCCCATGTCCCGGAATGCTCACTGCCTTCCTCTACCCCTCCCAGAACTGAGGTTTCAACATCGATTAACAAATCAAAGGTGTTCGGTTTTGAAACACAGAGGAGTATTTACTCACATTGAGGATTTTTGGCTCTTTTTTTTTTTTTAAAGAAAAACCTTTGAGTATGAAACTTTGTACTATTATAGTTTGTTTCTTAATTGCAGCTAGCAAATTATTACTGCAAAGGCAATTCTTAAAATTAAATCGTATCTATTTCATGAGGATTTCCCTGGTAAATCCCAACCCGTTTAAGCTGCATTGAATTAGCTCACATCTGATTGTTCATTATATAGCTTTTCACTGTTTTTGGTACTTCTATTTTGTGTCCTCAGAAAGGGCAAAGACCTTTGAGCAAAAGATCTCAACTCTCCCAGCGTGTCGCATTGTCTATGGTCATCAGCAGGCAAAGGTCATCAGTAGGCACATAATAGTTAACAAAAAAATGTGCGTGTGCCAGCTGGTGTGGAAGTTGAGTGTGCCCGCTCATATTTCTGGCCAGAATTAAAAGCTGGGCCTAATTACAGATAAATCTGGTCTTCACAGCTCATAATGACTAATTACTAGGATACTTGGGCCACCAAATAAGCGAAGAATAGTTTTTGGGTACTTGCTTCCCTTAGTTTCCATCCAGAGCTACCTGGACTGCCCAGGCTTTCTTCTGAGGCCCTCATCTAAGAGCTTTCAGGACACGTGAACACGGAAGTGAAGTGAACATGGGGAAGAATGAGGTACACTGAAACGCTTGATGCCTTTTGGGGGAGTGGTAGGTTTTTAAAAAATTATCATTGTGGTAAGAACACTTAACATGAGATTAACCTCTTTAATTGTCAAGTGCACGACAGAGTGTTGTTCACTGGAAAATTAATGTTGCCCAGTAGATCTCCAGAACTTATTAATCTTGCTCAACTGAACTGTGGACGGCAGTGCCCCTCCCCCAGCCCCTGGCACCGCCATCCTACTGTCTCTAAGAGGTTGACTATTGCCGATACTGCATGCACGTGCAGTCACACGTATTTCTCTTTCTTTGTCTAGCTTATTTCACTCAGCGTGACACTCTACAGTTCATCTGGTTGTCACTCATGGCAGGATCTTTTTTCTGAAGTCTGAGTAGTAGTCCGTGTGTATAACCATGTTTCCCTTATCCATTCACCCATCCATGGACACTTATGCTGTTCCCATACCTTGGCTGTTGTAAACAACGCTGTAAAGAACATAGGTGTGCAGATATCTTTTTGAGTTCATGTTTTTAATTCCTTTGTATAAATACCCAGAAGTAGGATTGCGGATCACATGGTAATTTTTAAAAAAATTTTTGAGGACTCTCCCTGCTGTTTTCTGTAGTGGCTACACAACTTTATAATCTCATCAACAGCGGACTAGAGGTTCCTTTTCTCCACATTCTTGCCAACAGTTGTTGTTTGTTGATTTATTGATGACAGGTGTGAGGTGATATCTCATTGAGGTTTTAATGTGCATTTCTCTGGTGATTAGTGACATTGGACATCTTTTCACATGCTTGTCAGATGTTTATATGTCATCTTTGGAGAAAAGCCTACTCAAGTCCTTTGCCCAGTTTTTAACTCAGTTACTTGGGTGTTTTTGCCATTGAGTTGTAGGAGTTCTTTATATATTATAAATAGTAACCTCTGATAATATATGTTTGCAAATATTTTCTCCCATTCTATAGGTTGCCCTTCATTGTGTTTCCTTTGATGTGCAGAAGTTTTTAGTTTGATGTAGCCTTACTTGTCTACTTTTGCTTTTGTTGCTTAATATTGTTAAAATGTTCATACTACACAAAGCAATCTAAAGAGTCAATGCAATCTCTATCAAAATCTCGATGGCATTTTTTTACAATAGAACAAAACCATCATAAAATTCATAAAGAAACACAAAATACCTCAGAGAGCCAAAGCAATCTCGATAAAGAAGAACACCACACTTCCTGATTTAAAAATATGTAATATAATCAACACAGTTGAAGTGTCCATATTACCAAAAGCAATATACAGATTTAATGCAATCCCCATCAAAATCCAAGTGTCACTTTTTTTAAAGAAATAAAATAAAAAAATCATCAGATTTCTGTGGAACCATACAACACCCTGAATAGCCAAAGCAACCCTGAGGAAAAACCAAAACTGGAAGTATCACATTACCTGATATCAAATTATACTACAGATCAACAATAATCAAAACAGCATGGTTAGCAGAAAAACAAACATACTGACCAATGAAATAAAATTGAGAGCCCAGAAATAAAACCATAGGCATACAGGCAAATAATTTTTGACAAAGGAGCCCAAAACACACAATGTTGGGAAAAAAAGCTTCTTCAATAAATGGTGCTGGGAAAATTGGAAAGCCATATGCAAGAGAATGAAACTAGATTACAGTTTGTCCCCATGTATAAAAATTAATTCAAAATGGATCAAAGACCTAAATATATGATCTGAAACAATAAATTACATAGAAGAAAAAATAGTCGCTAAACTCATGGACCTTGGTTTTAGAGAAGATTTTATGAGTTTGACCCCAAAAGCAAGGGAAGTAAAGGCAAAAATGTAAATGAAAGGGACTATATCAAACTAAAAAGCTTCTGCACAGCAAAAGAAATCACAACAAAAAGGCAATCAAATGAATGGGAGATGATATTTGCAAACAACAGCTCTGACAAGAGGTTAATATCCAAAATATATAAAAAATTCATAAAACTCAGCACCAAAGAAACAGTCCAATTAAAAAATGAGCAGAGGACCTAAACAGATACCTCTCCCAAGAAGACATACAAATGGCCAACATATTTTTGAAAAGATACTCAAGTTCACTGGCTATTAGGGAAATGCAAATAAAAACTACAACGAGATACCACCTCACACCTGTTCGAACAGCTATTATGAACAAGGCAAGTAACCACAAGTGTTGGACAGGTTGTGGAGAGAAAGGAACCTTCATTCACTGCTGGTGGGAATGCAAACTGGTGCAGCCACTATGGAGGCTCCTCAAAAAATTAAGAACAGAGCTTTCATATGATCTAGCAATCCATCTTCTGTGTATCCACCTGAAAAACTCAAACACATTTATTTGCAAAGATATATTCACCTGTGTTCATTGCAGCATTATTCACATTGGCCAAGATATGGAAACAACCAAGTGTCCTTCAATGCAGGATTAGATAAAGAAGATATGGTACATATACATGAAGAACCCCCCAAAAAACTGGAACTAACTTCTGGAGGGTGGGCCCCTTGTAGTACAGGATTCCCCTACTACATGAGTGCTCTAGGGACCCATCTGTATCAGTGGACCAGCTGGCATTGTTGTGAGAGGCTGCATTCAGCTTCAGTGAATTATTTTTTTGAAGACTCTTTCAATGTGTTTGCCCATTTCATGATGGGTGATTTATGGGTGCACCTGCCCACACAACTCTGAGTGTTCAGCAGTTTTTACCAAAAATGGCATGACCCCCATATTGCACCCTCCCAATTCACCCGATCTCACCCCAAGTGACTTTTTTTTTTTTGTTTCTCTGGATGAAAGAAAGGTCCTCAAAGGGAAACATTTTGCCAATGTGGAGAGGTGAAACAAAAAATGGCAGAAGCACTAAAAGGCATCAAAATTGACAAGTTCAAAAACTGGTTTGAGCAGTAGAAAAAAGAGCTTCAATAGGTGTATTGCATCAAATGAGAGTACTTTGAAGGTGGCTGAAGTTTAAACATGTAAGAATACACATTTTTTTATAAATAAATTCTGTTTTTTTGGGGGTCCCCATCATACAATGGAATACTCAGCCATAAGAAAGGATGAAATGTTGTCATTTGCAACATGTATGGATCTTGAGATTATTATTTTAAGCAAAAGTGGTCAGTCAGAAAAAGCTAAGAACCATATGGCTTCACTCATACATGGGATATAAAACTAATTCATAGACACAGACAATATGGTGGTTACTAGAGGGAAGAGGTGAAGGGATAGTAAAAGGTAAAGGGAGCCTAAATAAATACACACACACACTTCAAGCTATAGGAATTAAAACAGTATAGCGCTGGCCTAGACAGACATCTAGAGTAGTGGGAACAGAATGGAGAGCCCAGGAAAAACCCTTGCCTATGCTGTCAATTGATTTTTGACAAGGGTGGCAAGAATACTCAATGGGGAAAAGATAGTTTCTTAAATAAAGTGTTGGGAAACCTGGATATCTGCATGCAAAAGAATGAAATTAGAGCCTTATACCATACACAAAATCAACCCAAAATGAATTAAAGCCTTAAACTTAAAACATGAAACTGCAAAACTTTTAGAAGAGAAATAGGTGAAAATCTTCATGACATTGGTGTTGGTCATGATTTCTCACAATAGCTCTGCTTTACTAAAATCTGGGGCCCATTTTTCTTACCTGAGATGGCTCTTGAAGGCATCAGCTTTGTTTTTCTGGCTGTCCATCCTTGCTGGGACAGTGCTCGTATGGGAATAGGGAGGGGGAGGAAGACAGTATTTCATTCTGTATAAAAGGGCACATTCGTTCTTCTTGAGAAATCCCCAAAGCCCTCCCTGGAGCTAATGCCTTTGTGCACTGAGTAGTGCACATGGCTGCTGGTGTGATGGGGAAGAAGAGTGGAGACATATGAAAGGGACTGAATGTTATGAATTTTAAAACCTGTCTCTGGGGGGAAATTAACAGGAATGCCATGACCCATCTGTGGAACAGTGTGTGCTTGGTGGGAGCCTTTTTCATTGGTGATGGATCAGTGGATTCTGCCCTGTCCAAAGCACTATGCCAGGTGGCCATATACCATGGTGTACCTGGGGCAGTCCAGGTTTACATCTGATGTCCAGGTGTCCCATCCAGTTTAATGTTTGTCCCAAACAAGGTGCCCCAGTCGTGTCATCCTATAGTCAGGGCTTCTGCCTTGAGCCCAGCACGAAAAATGACTCAGAAGGCATTTCTAGGACACTGGGGCTTTTGTTACTTCATTGAGGTGCCTATGGGAAGCAGAGAAAACCCGCAGAATTAATGTGCCTTAGATATGGGTTGTACATGTTGTGCCTAGCTGAACTTTGCAGGGAAGCAGATATTTGCGTTCTTACTGGCCTGCTCTAAAAGTGTCCACACTGCATGTAGTTCCCATGGGCCCTAAACAATCTCCCACATTGGTGGCAGAAAGCCTGAGCAGGGGCCCCCGGCTTTCCCAATACTGGCCGCCCCACTAAAGCAGGGGCAGTTGTTTTCCTTTGCAGCAGGCTGATGGTTGTGGTCTGAGGAGCCTCTGGTGCGGCCCGAGGCTCTGCACACAGTGGTCAGGCATAGTGATGCTCTAGCCTCTTAAGCACTTGACCATGAAGAGGTGAAGCTTGCTCCCGATGCCACTGATCATGGGCTCCTTCAGATTGAGGCCAGCTACATGCTTCCTTCTATAGCATGAAACACTGAGCTGCGCCTTTGGACATGGCAGGGACAGCACCTGAGCTGCATAGCAGCATTTGTCTCTGTACTTTTGTCCCCGCTGATCTCCTTACCTTGACATCGATGTGCCCTACAAGCCTCATTTCCACTCCCATTTCCCCCTTCCTTTTCTCCTGGAGTTAATGCTATTAGTGAGACAGCATTTCTAGAAAAAAGAAAACGTCTGTTTCACTGCTGAAATATCGACATAAAAAAATCGTGTACCATATATACTCAAAAACACATCCCAATATTAATCACAAAGCTTATTTTTCTTAACCAAAGGGGGAAAGCCCTCCAAATGGAAGTATTTGTCATGAATCACGTCCTTTCTCTTAAAAAAAATCATCTAAATGGGAATAGTAACAGTTTACTAAACAGGACAAGCATTCTTTACTGGAGAATTGGTCTCTCCCCCTGAATAACTTCTCTTCCATTTGCTTTTAAGAGGCAGTTTCATTTTGCCTCTCAAATATTTTTTTTTTTTTTCTTCAGGAGCAGTGACAGGTCATTTACTTGTATTTCAGGTGACTTTTATATCAGAACTTCTTTAATCATTCAAAGTTCCTTTTGACTCATTCTGGCTCAGTTACAGGCACCTCCTAGAAGAATAAAATTAAATCTTCTGTTTTCTATATTTATCCTACTGGGGTTTTTAAACGTAACTCTGGTCTTGAATTTCTTGATTCTGCGTATTTGGGTTGCCACTTCTTGGAAACAAACTGATGCGGAGGACAGAAAGTTTGTCTCTGTCTCTGTCACCGATCTCTTCTTCCCACATCTGCCTGGACTTCCCTTTCCCCGTAGTGCAAGGCACTCCTGTCTTGGGTAAGCATCTTGCAGTGGCTAGATAGCAGAAGAAACTCTCTGTTTGTGGTGCTGCTGCATGTAATTTACCAAACGGATGATGCACAGCAGATAAAACAGTTTTCGAGATGCTTCCGTGTTCAGCGTGGACGGCCATACCCCCGTCTCCAAAGCAGCATGACTCCACTTCCTTCTGCCTAGAACACCCGTCCTCTATCCTCCTCATCTGACTCGCGTTCAGGCTACGGAGCTCTGCGCCTGACTCCTGCGCCGTCTACCATTTCTCTTTTCTGATTCTGAATTTGTCGGTTCCAAAGACCTCAGCACTTGTATCACAGCCTCTTCTGACAGAGACGTGGCCTAGGTTTCGTATGGTTCAGAGTGTCTCCTAGTTCGGGAATGCTCCTCCAAACGCGTCTGCTGGGCGCTCATCCGCCGGTGCAGCCTCTGCCTGCATGCCCGCCATGGTGGCGCGGAGACCACATCGCTTCTGAGTGCTCTCGGCTGATGGGCCGGCAGGGGCGGGGTGCCGCTGTCTCTGAAACGCCAGCCGCGTGAGCACGGGGACTGTGTGTGTCGCGGCGGACCCGACGCCGGTGCGCAGACTCAGCGAGGGGGTCCCCCAGCGGGCAGCAGGGGGCTGCACACGTGCGACCGTGCCCACGCAGCTCCCGGCCGCTTTCTGCCGCGCAGCACAGCGCTCGGGGTCTCCGGGCGCCACCGGCGTGGCGTACCCACGCGTCCTTACGGCGTTCGACGCGCTCCGCTCCGCACAGACAGAACGTGGACTGCGTTACGGCCCTTGGGGCTCCGGCGTGAGACGGCGGTCACTGCTGTCCAACGGCTGGGTTCCTTCCCCTTCCCATCCGGGTCCCGTGTCAGTGGAGCAGGCGCCCCGCCGCGCCTTCAGAGGCCTCGGTAGTGGTGCTGCGAAGGGCACGGTGACACGCTCGGCACTAGGAGGTGGTTCGCTGCTCCCAGGCCGACTCCGCAGGGCCTGTGTGCTGGCCTCGGTGTCTCCGCATTCCCCCTAAAACAGAGCCGCTGTCACTGGGCCACGAGGACACCCAGATGTCGTGCGGCGAGGTCTCCCATGACTGCAGGGCTCCCTCTGATGGCAAGCTGTGTCTGTGGGACCGGATCACCTGGAAACCTCCCGTCAGCTTTCACATCATGAGCGACCACCGAGCATGTGGGCGCCGAGGTCGCCGTCTCGTCAGGGCCGAGGCCTCACGCGGACGTACACACAGGAAGGTGGTAACAGGACTCACGGTCGTGAGCCTCTTCACTCACACACCGCCACTTCCGCCAGAACCTGGTGCCCACAGGAAGTGACGTCAGAGCTGGTAGATTCCCGCCCCCTGCCCACCGGAAGTGCCCGAAGCGCCTCAGCTGCAATGAGGGAAGCGCAGAGGCCGGGAGCGCGGCGGGCGCAGACCTGCGCCGTGGAAGGCGATCTCCCGCGTGTGTTGGCGCTGCACGCGCACCATGTGTCTGCGGGAGCGCCCGTCCCCTCGTGGGCGGCCCAGGCCCGGCTCTGCTTCCGAGCAGCAGACCAACGCCCAGGGCGGCCTCGCGGGGAGCGCGGCCACGTGCCGCCTCCATCCGGCCGCCGTACGGCGGCCCCCCGTGGGCCTCGGCGTCACTCCCGATTTCCTACCGTCGCTCCTCTTCTAGCCTCTGCCTCCCGCCCCGCCTTCTCCGGCGTGCTGCTTGCGGACGCCGGGGCGGGGACAGCCCCAGGTACTGCCCGTGGGCCCGGCGCGCGGTTTTGCTGTCCAGGGCGGGAGGCCCGCCCCGCTGTGGGAGCGCGTCTGGGCCGGGCGCTGGGGCCCTCGCTTGTCCTGCCCCGACCGACCGACTCCGGTCTCAGCGCCGAGGCCGCGTGCGGTGCGGCCCCGCACGGACAGGGCCTTCGGAACGGCGAAGGAAGGGGAGCCGGGAGCTGCCCGGGAGGCCGCGTGGTCCTCTCTTCTGGGTGGCTGCGCGCAGACGTCGGGGGTGGGGGCGCCACCCCACCCGGGAAGAGCTTCTCGCCGGAGGCCTGGAGGGGACCGAGCGGCCTGCGTCCGCGGGCGCAGCCGTCGGGCTCGCGGCTCCCTGGGCGGCTGCTCTCCGAGGTTGGAGGGTCGCCGGGTGAGAGCTGGAGGGCGGCGCCCGCAAAGGCCGGCAGTTACGAAGTGCGCCCTGTGGCGGCGCTGTTGGGCCTCTCCCTCCAGGTGCGGGAGTCCCGGGCGGGCCGCGTCGCCCCCGCGGGAGCCGCGCCCTGGGAAGTCGGCAGCTCCGCCGGGGCCCTGCCTCGCGCTCCGGAGCCGCCTCTTCGCGGGTGGACGCCGCCGGGTCACGTCCCCCGCCTCCCGGGCTCAGGGGCTTCTGGTTTCGGCTCCAACGTGCCAGTCACGGCCGGTGCACCTGGCCGCCCCGACCGCAGGACGCTGTCGCCTCTCTCACGAAGGGGTTTAAGCTCCCATCGGAAGTCGCTGGTTTCGTAGAGCAGAGGCGGCAAAACCGCCGTGGCGTTGTGCTGAAACCCGAGGACGTAGCCCCTCTTTCTGGTTTTGGTCACTCTCGCTTCCTGGGCTGCATCTGTGCCTTGTCCGTAGTTTGGAGTTTAACTTCTCAAAGTTTTTTGAGTAAAAACAGAATTCACGTAGAACTGTATTTTTAAAATCAGACACGTTCTTTGTATTTCCAAATTGATTTCCGTCTTGGCCCTGTAAAGTGACTGTGGCAGGTTTTATCATTTTATCTTTTTTCTGCTCACCAACGGAGGCGCTAGGTGAGTTGTGAAGTTCGTGCTGCTAGGAGGTGGCAGAACACTGGCTCGGACCTGGGTGCTTTAGCTTTTGGGCCGGCGGTTCCCAGCCCTGGCTGCATGTTAGGGTCACCTGGGGAGTTTCTAAGAAGGTGGTAAAAGGGTCAAGTGTACCGTGAAAGAAGACCAGACTTTGGGTGATAAGCATGCAATGGAGTATGCAGACGTTTTCTTATATGAAGTTGTACATCTGAAATTTATTTAATCTTATTAACCAATGTTATCCCAATACATTTCATTTAAAAAAGTTAATACTGATGTTCGGGCTTCACTTCAGACCCATTAAATCCCAGTGTCTGCAGGTGGACGTCACTGTGTTTTTCAAGCTCTCCAGGGGGTTCTAATATGCATCCAGTGCTGAGACCTACCCTGTTTTCCTCCCTCCTGAGCGTAGCAGCCCTTTTCAAAAAATGAAAGCAGGTGAAGTAGAAGCCAGGGCTCCGAGCTGCCCAGCTTGCCTCCTGGGCACATCTGGAGCTGGATGTGAGCTGGGGGCACTCGGAGGTAGAGAATGTGATTTGAAGAGGAGTTTTCAAAGGTTCTTGTTTTACTGTTGAGGAAACGGCCCCAAGAAAGGGATTCAGAGTGAGCCGAGGAGCCTTTGTGACTGAGCACCATAATTCGCAATTGGGTAGCTGACATCCATCCAGTGTCAGCCATTGTCATGTGTGATGTTGTGATGGTGGGTTGCCAGGCCACTGTCAGAACAAAAATACCCTGCCTCCCACTGGAGATCCCAAAGCTGACCTGGGGAGGTCTTCCCCAGGGAGCAAATTTTCTTTCACTGCACACTCTCCCCTCTCCTTCCCTTCACCTCCTGGGACCCACCTCCTGGGACCCTGTGGGCTCTGGGGTTAGAGTGAGGCTGTGTTTACGCTGTGACGCAGGTGAGCTTGGGGTTTGGGGATTGCTGACTCTGTGGGCAATTAATTGGATCTACATATAAATCTCATTTTTTGTGTCACACGATACTAAGAAAGTCATTTCTCCAGTGTCAAGTGCTTTAAAATGTCAGTCATGTTCTCCCTCCATTTGGAGAGGATTTTCAGTCCTGTTCGTGAAGCCTGCTGGGGAGCCTCTGGCAGCACCAGTGCGACTCAAACGTTCATTGCAGAGCACCAGGCAGTGGCACACAGAGGATCTTCGTGCAGTAGCAACAGAGAGCCACGTGCCCAGGTTAAGGCAGCGGTCTGCTGGTTGTGAGGATTGTTGATGACCATTGCCATAGGCTGTTGCTGTGTGTTCATATATGGGAAGGTATTTTGCATTTACCTCTCATAGTCCAACTTTTTCACGAGGTATATAGCTCACTAAATGAAGTTAGTCTGGCCTGAAAAAATACCGCATTTTGCCTTGTGTGATGTGCACTTTTTGCCTAAATTTTTGAGGGAAAAATAAAAATGTACATTATACATGGGTAGTACTAATGCCATATCTATATACATGTTTTCAGTTTGTTTATGCTCATGCATTAAAAGTGTAACTCTAGAAAACAATAATGATATTTGTATGCAAGATAATACCCTGGAATATGGTCATCAGTTTTGTTTCTTAATACAAATAAATAAAAAATTGAGTTAAAATTTAAAACAATAGAATTTTTTCCTGAAAGTTTTGGCCAAAAATGTGAGTATGCACTATACATAGGAGCACACTATACACAGCAAAATACGGTAATAAGCAAATAGGCCCTTTTTTAAACTTAAGAATATGAACAACTAACTATACTTCTATCATTCTTAAAGTGTGGGTGGGAAATAGTATAAGCCTGAAGAATATGTGTATGAATAAACAGAAGTATAAAAGAAAAATACTTTTAGGCTAATATGCCTAAAAGGTCCAATCAGTCTGCCATGCCAACAGGAGACAGAATATGCCGTCACTAGCCAGGCAGTGGTACCTCCAGGGTTTTTTTCTTAGAGTTAAGGAACCAAGTAGTCACCCTTTCTAAGGTTCATTCTCACTCTGCTGTCAGTGGAGGGTTCTGTCAGGCAGACAAGTATCCCCATGGGCTCCCTCAGGGAATAGGGGGCCTCAACCTGCCTCTGCATCAAGAGCCACAGAAACCTGCATGAAAACAAACGAATAGGCCTAGAGCTTATATCTATGAGTAGAAAGTTTTTTAATTGAAAAACTTTCAGTTAAAGTGAAGATAACTTTTGTTATTAACTAATTTTGATTTAAGAAGCTATCAGTTTTAAAATGAGACCAAACCATATATCTAATGAGAAATCTGATTTCTGTTTTGGGAAGGCTATAGAAGAGGTCAAGTAAATATTTCGGTGTGATCTGTGTATATCAGAGAGTTCTTGAAGTCAAGCCCTCGGGTCTGATGTCACTTTTCTTAACTGTCGAGTATGTTATGTTCCGAAGTTGATCCTGAATTGTAGACTTAGCCTGGTTTAGAGGTTGTAGTTGCATTGCTGTTATTATTTCCATGGAAAGTTCATCACTTTTCCTCTCTTTAAGAGTGGTGATATTGATGTATAAATAATTAGGTTTTTATTGGTTTAAAAGACAATATGAAATAACTATCAGGTAACTAGAATATTTATGTAAATTCAAAGACCAGCTTCCTGAACTTACTGAAAACTAAACCTTAGTTGTCAAGGTCAGAAGGGATCTTAGAGATTATCTAATTCTCCATAACCCCCATTTTACAAATGACAAAGTTACCCTGTAGTTTTGAAATCCTAACATTTTTTTCATATGCAGTAATTAGATTATTTACGTTTTTAAAATAAAAAGGTTGGGACTGGCCCCTGCTAGTTAATGTTTCTTTAAATCACTTGCTTTTGAGCATCAGTACAGGTCATCAGCCTAGTATTTTGCCTTAGAGCCAGGATGAAAATGAAAGCAATGGCAGTTTTAGATGAAATCAGCGTGCATGTACACACACACACACACACACACACACACACACACACACAGATGGATACCTGTAACTGTCTTTCCTGTATGATTACATGAGCATCAGTCCTATCTGTGTGCTGTAAACTTCTTTTTCTAAGTGCAGTGGACAGATCTCAGCACAGTTGTTTATGACACCAAGTCTGTTCTTCTGATTAACCCCTTCCCTCTCTATCCTCAATATCTCATGCTCCCCCCCCAACCCCCATTCTGCAGATAACCACTCCGGATAAGGGAGAAAAGGCCAGGCTCTAGGCGTCCTGTCACTGGTCCCGAAGCCAGCATGGAGGCACTTCGTTTGCTGTGTCAGTGTCACTGCCGATGGCCTCGCCTGCTCTGCCCATGTGCAGGGAACCATTTGGGCCACTTAAAACCATTAAGACCTTAATTTTACTTATAGTAGGCAAGCACACTCTAACCCAAGAAGAAACTAGATTTACTGTCATTTTCAGTTTATAAAGTAAGATTCCAAGACCTGAAATTCTCATAAGTATCTTCTAATGGGTTCTTTGTTTTATTTTCTCCATTTATTAGAAATCATCAGAAACTTGATATCAACATTACATTTTCCAAAGTGTACATATATTTGATTTGATTTTGAAAGATCTAAAATGGTCTCCACATTTTAATAATGATTTTATGGTCCTGGAACAGTCATTGACTGTATCTGCAGAAGGGCGTATTTCTGCACGTGAACCAGAGCAAGTTCAAAAATGTTAGATGTTTTCTTTAAAAACAATGCAGAACCCAGGGTTTAAATGTTGGATTGAGGGTCTGAGAACTTGGAGGGCAGTCTGCAGACATAGGAAGAACTCTAGAGTCAGAGAGAGCTGGTCCTGCTAACCACGGTCTAGCTGTGTGTTTCAGGGAGCTTCCTAACATCTTAGGCTGATATAACATGAGAATAATATTTCCTGTGAGGATTAAATGAGGAAATGGACCCACAGTATCTAATAGAGTCTGGCTTCTCAGATATTCAATAATGGTAGTTATTATTTGTCCTGTTCTCAGTCTGAAAATGCTTACTCTTGTCACTGTCCTCACTCAAAATAGAAAGTGTGACTCTGGGCAGGCTGTGAAGACTCAGAGAGAAAGAGGGCATTCCAGGTAGAGGGAAGGAATATATGCACAGTGGAAAGCAGAGAATTTCATGTTTCATTTTTCCTCCCACAGAACTGCTAAAATTGGAATGAATATGGTTGGTGGTTAGACAGAGTTGAACTTGTGTTCCAAAGGAATGCTTTCCCTTTTCTTCAATTACCCCAGTTTCTCCTATAAACCTAGAAAATAGGGAATATCAGAAACTTCTCCCCTTCCTCTTCCTATCTTTCTTTCTTAGTCCTGATCTGGCCCTTGGGAAGCAGTCTGACTTTGAGATCCTTGTTTGACTCTGCAAGCAGAACCGTGATTGATTCTGGAGTGCTCGCCTGCAGTCTGAACCTTCTGTTGACAGCAGTGATTGCTGCCTGACAAACAGGCAGTGTCCCTGGGCATTTGTGCCCCCTCCTACTCGTCTCCTTCTGTGGGTGGTCTTTGTAGGCCAGAGACCTAGGGACTGACTCAACTTTCACACACCTGACCTTGTTCTGTAATTTTTATCAAAGGACAGACTTTTATTTCAAAAGCACTACAGCTTTGAGGAGACACGATAGGGGTGTAGCTCCAGGACTGTTCCTGGAGCTGAAATGCAGTGTGGGCAGTGCCTGTGTGGACAGCCTCCACTGGCTGAAGGAGCATAGCTCCTGTCTGGAAACTGGCCGTTCTCGTTAGGTCAAGGGCATGCTCTTGGGTCCGCTAACCATACCTTCTGTCCTCTCTCATGTGCAGGGAAGCAGCTGCGGAGACTGAGACCAACGTGCGTGCAGAAGCCGTCTGGACATTTGTCTGACCCACATTGACACTTGAGGAGTCCCAGAGTGCGGTATGTTAATACAGATGGGGGGTCTTGTGCTTACGTTAGGACTGAGAAGGATACCCGAAAACAGGTGGGACTCAGGATGCTGGGGTGCCTGATGGTCTTTTCTACCAGCCTTTCTTGTTTTTGATATTTAGGTGCTTCAATTTTACTTTATTGTTTAGTTGATTAAATATGCACATTAAGCTGATACATCGATTATGACTTTTTCTTATATCTTTACACTAATGAGAATACTATATATAATCTCAATATTTCAGAAACAAACCAAATCAAGCTGAGGACCTTAAGCCTAAATCACATTTATATTTCTACACAGTGTTTTTAGCTTCCTTTTTCATTCCTGATATTTACATGGTTCCTTATAGGTTTCAGGCTCTTCCACTCAGATTCTTTAATTGGGGCGTCATAAAAACTCTAAAAACTAATTGGTGGGTAGTACCGAGTGAGCCTTTGTGTGTAACCCATGCATTCTGTCATTCCCTTTGTCCATCAGCTGGAGCCTGTGATGGACTCAGAGTGCAGAGGGTCAAAAGTGACAGTTTTTGAAATCTGTCATTTTTTTGTAAAATTCCTCTTCACGCAAATTGATGATAATGTTTTAGCATGTGTTCCATGTTTGCTTTGTGTCAGGGCAACTTTGGGCAACTTTCTACTCATTATCTCTGTGTTACCTTATCTCATTGTACCCTTAAAAATGAGGTATCACTACCCCTCTATAGACATGAGGACCAGGGCTGAAGGAGAGGGACAACAGGCCCAGGTCACACTTATTTCAAAGCGTTCACTGAGAACTGCAGTCCTTTTCTGACACCAGAGTTTTCTTTTTCTCTGGTGGCATATCATAGGCAGTCGTTGGTATCCCTTTTAAGATCTATCTGGAGATGTAATTTCATTATTTTCCAATTCTGTTAATAAGTAGCATTACCTTGACCAGTGTGTTGGAGACCTCTGTCTCTGTTCTGTGACCTCGAGGTACA
Source organism: Macrotus californicus (assembly GCA_007922815.1). Taxonomy (NCBI): domain Eukaryota; kingdom Metazoa; phylum Chordata; class Mammalia; order Chiroptera; family Phyllostomidae; genus Macrotus; species Macrotus californicus. The sequence goes on along the minus strand of VMDR010002281.1, from coordinate 1,018 downwards.
CACGTGACCTTTCTGGACCTCTGCTTTCTCTTCTAATAAGTGAGTGGGACTGGGAAATGATACTGCTGTACACAAGTCAAATTTAATCCCCATCAAGACTGTGAGGCATGAACCAATCACTTGGACCTAATATTCTCTATTCACTACACAATGAATTTTTAATTGTTGAAAAGTTACACATTTTTTAGGCATTATCTCCTTTCTCTCCTTCACTTTCCAGTGGTAACATCATCAGAAACTTATCTCCTGAATGTTGTCATTCCCACTGATATTGAACAGCCAGAGAGATCCATTTATTCATTCATTCATTTATTTTTAGACAGAGGGGATGGGAGAGAGAAAGAGAGGGAGAGAAATATAAATGTGTGGTTGCCTCTCTTAGGCCCCTGACTGGGGGGACCTGGCCTGCAACCCAGGCATGTGCCCTGACTGGGAATCAAACCAGCCACCCTTTGGTTAGCAGGCTGGTGCTCAGTCCACTGAGCCACATCAGCCAGGGCAAGATTTTTTAACTTTAGTTTTATTTCCATAATTAGCATATGCCCATTGTAGAAAAATGAGAATACTAGAATGCGTATGTATACACATATAATAAAAAATTAAAACACTGCCATTAATGTGTTTAAGATTCTTCACAACTGTTTTCTTTGCACATATAATTTTAAATTAAGATGGATTATACTGTACACTTGTCCTTCATTCCTTTTTACTTTATGCATCATTCATATGTTTCTATATCGATAGGGGCATTTCTGTAACATTTTTTATGGTAGGCAGTATTCCACTTTATAGCTGTCCAAAAACATCTAAAAAATTACTGTAATTTTCTCAGTTGAATTTTTAAAATTTTGCTTTATAAAAAAGATTTTAATGACTAATATTTTACCTAAAACTTTTTATACTGTTAACTATTTCCATAACACATAGTACAATACCCAAGTCAGAGAATATGTACATTTTAAGCCTTTTGAGAATAATACTACTTTCAAAATGCTCCTCTACTTGTATGTCTTGTCAT